>AYEL01080803.1:0-18019 GCA_000484575.1 Olivierus martensii
TACAGTAATCCGACATATTGTAAAGTTTATTCAATAAGAAATTTTGGCCTAACAAAAAGGAATGTACTAGTTAATGGGAAAATGCCCCTGAAGGGGCAGAAAAAAATGAATATACTTGAGGTCTCAAACCTCGAAAAGAAGTGTACAAGCATCAGGACAGTGCGGTAGATTTTCTCAGTATAATGAAAATCTTCGAAATGTCGCCCCTTAAATGCCAAATTGTATTTTGATTTCGCTGTTTATGCTGCCCCCTTACTATGCCGCCTGATGCGGCCACCTCTCTATATCATAGCACACGGCTCTGACAAGTATCAATACAACGTACAAAACTTAAAATCAATTTTTAAAGTTGAAGTATACTTTAATCTCTGAACTTGGAAAAATCTCTTCACCAAAAAAAGTATATTCCGCAGCTGAGCAAGTAAAACGTTATAGAGTTAGTAAGCAACAAGGGATTTGGCTTTGTAAACGATGCTGCGGAATATACTTTTTTGGTGAAGAGATTTTTTCCAAGTTCAGAGATTAAAGTATACTTCAACTTTAAAAATTGATTTTAAGTCTTGTACGTTGTATTGATGCTTGTCAGAGCCGTGTGCTATGATTCAGAGAGGCGGCCGCATCAGGCGGCATAGTAAGGGGGCAGCATAAGCAGCGAAATCAAAATACAATTTGGCATTTAAGGGGCGGCATTTCGAAGATTTGCATTATACTGAGAAAATCTACCGCACTATCCTGATGTTTGTTCACTTCTTTTCGAGGTTTGAGACCTCAAGTATATTCACTTTTTTCTGCCCCTTCAGGGGCATTTTTCCCATTAACTAGTCCATTACTTTTTGTTAGGGCCAAAATTTCTTATTGAAATAAAATTTACAATATGTCGGATTACTGTACGAATAAGCTAACTCGCCGGTTATAGCAAATTCTTAGCCGAAAACCCTTTATTCCACATTTTCTCAGTTCATCTAATAAATTTTCTGCTAGATTACTTAAAAACGAAAAAGAAAAAGAATTTGTCCTCTGGCGGAGTTGAACCGCCTGCCGTCCTACTTCATTAGATCGTAAAAATCTCGATTTTTCGAAAAATTTCGCCGACTTTAACATTGAATAAAAGCTATTCTAAAAAACATTTTTCAAAACGAAAAAAAGGACCACCGCGATTTTCAGCCGCACAACAATGTCTGAAAATTTCAGCAATTTTACGCAAAAATTGAAGCTTGAATAAGTTGTATAACATGAAAATTCGACATCTTTTTCATTTAAGTACGCTTACAATACGGCATAGCTCGACGGGTTATAGCCAGTTTGTTCGGCTCATTAATTCGAATAGACTGGTACCATTCACGTCGAAATCGGAGCAATATCAAGTCCAAAAACCAACCAAAATATGGCAACAGTACATTTACAGTATGACATAGGTCGACGTATTATACATCACATTGTTCGCCTCACTCCCGAATGTGCCGTTTATAAAAATTTTGCGTTTTTGGCACTTTGCCAAGTCCCATCGTGAATTCGTGAAGCCAAATTTTTTCAGCATCCTACACTTACCCCAACGGACATTTAAAAAAAGTTCAAGTAAATCGGCCCAGTAGTTTCTAAGAAACATTACCGTCATCATCCCCCAATGTTAAATGAATGTGTCAAGTATATTAGAAGTAGCGCTACCGCGCTATCTCATCGTGAATTCGTGAAGCCAAATTTTTTCAGCATCCTACACTTACTCCAACGGACATTTAAAAAAAGTTCAAGTAAATCGGCCCAGTAGTTCCTAAGAAACATTACCGTCAGCATCCCCCAATGTTAAATGAATGTGTCAAGTATATTAGAAGTAGCGCTACCGCGCTATCTCTGATAAAACAATAAATATCTAATAATAACAAATATTAAATAATTTATGTATTAATATAGAAAAATAAATAGAAATCAGCACTCCTGTTTCTCGAACCGCAATTTAGCCTATAGTCGCTTACGATAACCACTACGCCATTACAACTAATACTCCCGATATTCAAAGTATTAATATATTAGTTATTATGAAAACTTTTAATGCGAGTTTTGCGCGAACGCATGCACATTACTATAGTAGCGCATGAGAGCTGCACATTACTATAGTCTGTTCAGGATAAAGAACAAAGCCGACGTACCCAACGTGAGTGATTTATCACTCCGCCACAATAACACGTGATCTACTTTCGAGCAATTACAGATTTTACAATGTCAATAACAGATACGTTATATTTTAAAATTATAATAATAAATATTTTTATATTATAAATTATACATCATTTTTTAATTTATCAGTGTTACGAGTTTATTTACGTATTTGTATTAATGTTTTATTAATCTATTTTCTCGGAATATATCCGGATTAAATCGAAATAATTCAAATCTGAAGATAGTTAACAGAAAACAATTCTGTACTGTTTTGTATGTAAAACATCCTATTAATTAATTATATTACATTCAATCAATTTTCCACAATGAATAATAACAAATCAAATATAGAACTTTGAAGATCATCTTTGTCAGTCAGTCGAAAGAGTGAACAGTGATAAATGAAGTTAGTGGAGAGAAGGGAAAATTTTATTTTGAATGTTGCAAATTAGTTGAGATTATGTTCTTCACAAACTATTTATAACTTATTAATGATTATATTGGGGATTGAGATATATTATAATAGTGAAAGTTAGCAACATTAATATTTCGAAGTATTTGTATTCAATCTGATAAATATTTATTCTATGCACGAACAATTAGCAGCACATAAGTAAAACTTGTCCGAAACAACTTTAAAAATCAAGGATTGAGTGTACTAAAAAATTTAAAACTTACACAGCCATACGAGTACATCTGGCCATTGACATTCAGGCCTATCTTTCATTTCACTCGAAAATAATGAATTATTTCATTCATCAAATGGATCAGGATAATGTTCTTCACAAACTGTCAACTTTTCTTTATACCTTCGCTGATCTTCGATGTTCAAACTATTAAAATTTGCACTAGTCATATTAAAATATATCTACACTATAGATTCTAAACTGCAGAAACCGTTACACTCGCTTTTAAAAAAAAAGTCCGTTATCACGGGTTCCGGTAAAGAAGCCTCGATGTCAATTATTTTTGTTTACGTTTGAAAACTGGTCAACACATAAAATTTAATTAATATATTTGAAAAATCCTTGGCAGTGATCACCATTTCACAGCATCATTTATCCCAATTATCGTGGATTCGATTATTGCAGTATTTTTCGTGGCAACATTAACATATTTGAAAAATCCTTGGCAATGATCACCCATTTTACATGCATTATTTCTGATTATCGTGGAATTTATTATTGCAGTATTTTTCATGGCAACAATAACTGCGATAATCGAGGTATTCCTGTATAACAATTTAGCTGGCAAGTATCCAAAATGTTTTATTTAACACACACACAAAAAGAATTATCTGTATTTAGTAATTAATACCGGGTTTTAATATCCGGGTTTTCAAATGTGAAGTATCAAAAAAATTGAAAATAAGAAGTATTAATTGCAATAAATAAATTCTAAACATTAATAAAAAGGCATTTAAACCAACATGCATAACTATACAATACAGTACAGTTGGTTTTGCAGTAGAAACTTCATTGCCTGCTTCAAAATTGCAGTTGAGAAGTAGAAATAGCGTATCTCAGGTTTTATTGGCATATTTGTAAATAACTTCAATTTCCACTGTTCTAAGATAATAGTTCATACATATTAAAGTTCATCTGCTTATTTGTCAATAATATTGAATAATAAAAATTCTTTAACATTAATATGACAAATAATGCCTTTATTATTATAATTTGCTTGATTTTAAAAGGTTACATTTATTTAGATAAATCATTTTTTAATCATATATTATTAATTTAGTTGACCTTTACTTAATTTTATTGTGATCAAATTGCATTGTTGAGAATGGAACTCCGGGTTTTAATATTATGTCTAGGGAAAATTGATTCTTGGTTTACAAATTCTTACTTAACAAGCTTGCTCCAAGAACAAGTCAGTTCGTAAAAGTGGGAATTACCTGTAATTCTTTTATCTGATATAATTCAATTATTGTATAAATTTTAGGAAATACTGGTCTTTTATAACTTGAGGAATATTCTGTTGTATCCCATAATAAGACCTTAAGGATGAAAATGAAAAATTTCCTTATTTCTCCAACAATAGAGTGCAAATTCTTCTAATATTACAAAGATAATGCCAAAGTGCAAAATGCAACATAAAAGTTTTATTGTTCATTAAATGTCAAAATAATGTATTATATATATATATATATTTTCCTTTATAAAATATGTAATTTTATTTTGAAAAAAATGCTTGATACATATTGCACTGGACTATGTTTCTATTATGTATTGAACAGTAATTTTGTTAAAAAAAAATTAGATACACACTTTTTGTTTCTATCTCTACATAAAAATCATTAAACAGAAAAAAAAATTATTTTGTTAGAAAACTTATTTGTTTTTGTAATTTTGTTTAAATTTTAATAAATAATAATAGAGAGAAATAAATTCCAATAATATTTTTTTGATGTGTTGCAACTTAAATAAAAGTATTTCTTACTGAAAATAAACAATATTTGAGAAATTATGTTCATTTTGCTTAAATATTAAAATTTATATTAGGAAAATATCTGAAAAAAATTTTTTCTATGAAAATTATCATCATCATCATATTAATAATAAAAAAATTCTATTCAAGCATTAATTATAATTTATTAATTATGTTTGTTGTTTAAAATATTCAAAACATAGGATAGTTTATAAAGTAACTTCAATTAATTTTTAGCAATGAAGTGGGAAGCAGGCAGAAGATTTTGTATGACTTTCAGATGCACATTGTTCTGCAACATGACTTGCTGCACAACAATACACAATAGTCTACATGGCTCTAACTCAAGAAATGCTTCAAAATTCTAATGTGATTTATTTGACCACTCAATATAAGATCCCAATCTTGTTCCGAACTATCATCTTTTTGATACATGAAAAACTGGTTGAGTACACAATGCTTCAAAATGAGAGTACAAATGAGGCTGAACTCATAAATAACTGATTTCTTTAATGAGGAAATTGAAAAATCATTCTCCAATATGACAAATATCTAAATTCAGATGGTAAATATATGGAAAAATAATTTAGATATTCAAATATTTTTGCATAAAATGCTTTTTGTCATATTTCTTGTAATTTTATAGCTGATCAAAGTTACTTTCTGAATGACTCTCGTATTCATTGGCAATTTTTCAGAATTTAAAAAAACATGTATATCATAATTATATAATAATAATATTTTCTACTTTCACTTTTAAATTCTTCAAATAATTATCCTTTCAATCATACCATATTTTAAAGAAAAAAGAGCTTATCTATTGTTGCATATTTTTCAGAAAACTAATAAAAATATTCTAAAGTTTAAGAAAAATCCTTTTAATAACACATGAAATAAAATAGCAAATTTTATTTTATATTCGACTTATTAAGAAGTCCCGAATGTACCGTTTATGAAAATTTCGCGGTTTTTGGCCTTTTGCGAAGCCACATTGTGGTTTCGTGAAATTAAATTTTTTTCGGCATCATACACTCACCCCAACGGTCATTTAAAAAAAAAATTCAAATAAATCGGCCCAGTAGTTCCTGAGAAACACTACCGTCAGCACCCCCTAATGTTAAATGAATGTGTCAAGTATATTAGAAGTACCGCAGTCCAAAATTATATTTAAATATCATATCCAAAATTAAAGTAAGTGATACCTATACGCTGAATGAATACATTTTCTTATTCTTTATATATCGTTTGAATTTTATTCAATAAATATAAAATTAAAATTATCCATTAAATCTAATAATCGAGTTATATATTCAATGATCAGAAATTATTTATCGATGACAGTCATATTTTAACTAAATAATATATTTTTGAGGGGAATATTAATTCAAATAGCAAAGGAAACAAGCCTAAATAATAAATTTTGAGTTTTCATTTTATCATCTTTCATTTTATGTCGCTTTCTACTCAGAGGTTTAATAATTGGAGACTATATACTCTAGAGCAGGGCTGTCCAACCCGCGGCCCAACATAAAATCGTAAACTTCTTTAAAATATTGAGATTTTTATGAACTTAATGAAGTTAGGTACTTAAATAATAAAAAGTTCGTTATCTATATTGTCTATTTCTATTTTCTAAAATATTTCTTATTTCAATGATTAAAATTTCTTGACCGCTCGATGATTTTAAAAAAATTTCTGAACGAAAAAAGTCATAGATTATTATATACGACATTTTTACTTATTTGTCATGGTGGACATCATATATTGTACATTATTTATTAACTTTTTTGCTTAACAACTATCTTTTATAGTTTTACGCCCCTTTCAATCAGTGAGATTACTAAGGGGCGGGAACAGTACCATGGGCTACAACTATACCAGTGGAGGGAGACACGATGATGAAGGAAGGGGATCGCCGGGCTGGTCCTGGAACCCCGAAAATCTTATCAGGAGATGCCAGACACGGGTCTCCTACATGGCACGCCATCGCGTTACCACGCCATCCGACAGCCTAATAACTATCGTAGAAATTAGTATATTTTATGTGCGGCCCGAGACAATTTTTTTCTTCAAATGTGGCCCAAGGAAGCCAAAAGGGTTGGACACCCCTGCTCTAGAGCCTATCACGAGTTTACAGATTCATAATAGGATCAATCAGAAAGTGAATGATGATTATCAATGGCTCTTTTTGAAAAATTTATAGAAATAGCCCGATCCAAGTCTTCATGATATCGCTCTCGGCATTGTGAAAAATATGGAAATACGGAACTTAAAATCAATCTCAGATGTCAAGCGAATGTTTTATTAAGCAGCATTTAGTTTTTTTCATTATGACCTACCATAAATTTGGGCAATGGTGTTGATAAGATTCGATTTCACTCTACATTTAATAACCATCACTGATTAGGAAATGATATTAAAAAGGATCTCATAAATCTCACTTTTTTAAGACATGAAGACAAAATGTCATGGAATTTTCTCGATTTAAAGCATTTATTTTCATGAATTAAATTTCAAATACATAAATGAGTTATTGACGATATATAAATTCTTAATAGCGTAACGAAAAATTATTTTTCAGATGAAAACTTAAAATTTGGAAAGATCCGCGACAGTAATAAAATTCATTACTGTTTTGTCAGAGAGATGGCGTTTTCAACATCCATGATTTTCAACTAGAAGAATGGCTACTTCCGTATGTTTCTATATTATAAATCTATTACGTAACCTTCATAATTAAACAAAATTGTTGTTATGCTTTTATCAGTGTAAATTAGCGCTTCAATCAGTTAAATTCACTTCGGTAGTTATAGTTCATATATATATATGTTAAATAATTTTTATCTCCATTAAATATTTGCCTATCGCCAAGTTGAATTTTATCATCAGTACCAACAATAATTTCAACGTTGCTTTTATTTTAATTAAACGAAAGAACTTTGGTATTTATTCTTAGTCAATGTACTGATAACTTATCAGAGAGTGAATTATTCGTAATAATAAATCTTAAGATGTCTACTAGTTCTTTCTTCGCCAAGTTTAGAGGATGTTTAATTGGTGCTTTAGTAGGTGACTGTTTGGGAGCTCCATTCGAAGGTGAAGAACGAGTTTCTATCTCCAGTTTGTGTAATTATTTCCAGGAATGGTTAAAAGATGGTCCCAAGATAAAATTACTTAAGTATACAGATGACACAGCAGCTACCAGAGCAGTAGCATCCTCTTTAATCGACTGTCGAGGTTTTGACCCATCAGATATGGCCCAAAAACTGGCTGAAGAATATCACCGTGAACCAAACAGAGGTTATGGTTCTGGTGCAATCACGCTGTTTGAGAAGTTACGTGAAGATAACTATAAGGATCCTTTTGGTCCAGCCAAAGAGCTTTTTGGTGGTAGTGGTTCCTATGGCAATGGGGCAGCAATGAGAATTTCACCAGTAGCCTTATACTTGCACCAACAACCTAAACAGTTGGTGGAACTCAGCCATCGTTGTGCACTTTTAACTCATGCACACACACTAGGTTATACTGGAGCTATTCTGCATAGTTTGGCTGTGAATCGAGTTTTAACATTAGGGATTACGGATCAGTTTGATATGACGGCATTTATCGGCTACCTGAGGACAGAGCTAGATGAAATCAATGCATCTAAGATTTGGGGAGAGAAACTGAAAACAGTTGAACATTTATTGAGCCAAAATCCTCAACCATCTGGTCCAGAAGTGGCACAACTTTTAGGAAATGGGATAGCAGCTGCAGAGTCTGTACCTACAGCTCTTTATTGTTTTCTAAATAGTTTCAGGCCATTGCCTGATTGGCAGACAGATCACGGCTTTGAGAGGACTCTATTTTTGGCCATTTCACTTGGAGGAGACACAGATACTATTGCCAGTATGGCTTGTAGCTTAGCTGGAGCCTTTTATGGAATTGATGACATTCCTTCAGCCCTGCGTATTTCCTGTGAAGGATGGGAATTCTCCCAAAATTTAGCAGATAGACTTCTTTCTTTAGCAGAAGAGAAAGGACACTCACTCTGATTTAAAACCTCCATTAATAAAGTCTAATATATAAATTCTTAATAGCGATAAAGCAACTCACTTTAAGAGAGATGCTGCTGCCAAGAAATTCAAATGGAAAATTTCAATGGAAGAAAGAGAATACTCATATTAACACTAATCAGGGGATTAACCAAACATTGTCTGCCAGGGAAAGTTTGGCTTGTTTGGTTGAAAAGAGAGAATATAATTCTTCTGCAGTGATGATCATTGTAAATATAACCAAAAACTTATAGTATATATATATATATATGTATATTAACTATATGATATATATAGCATCAAACCTTTCTAGAATTCTGAATTGCATAGAATGCATGTGAAAGTTTAAATGAATCTCTGTAAATCTTTAAAATTTAAACTTTATGGAATGTCATATTAGTTATGTCTTATAGTACCATGTAACTGAAGAGAGCTCAAGAAAATCTGAAAAAGTTTTTATAAATTTTAATAAAGTGTGATTTTTATGTTGAAGATAAAACAAACCTGCATTTAGTGTTAAGTGTTATAAGTTAACCATCAAATATTCTCAGCACAAAGTGTCTGTTACTATTTATTTTCTATTGTGTTGTTTACATATCATTCAAATGTCAAAAAGGTCTAATAATGAAGTTGAAAAGAAGTGAGAAAAAATTCATCAAGAATGTTTCAGATTTTACCAAAACATTCTCAATCCCATGCATTTCAAATCAGGGATACTTGATTATATTATAGAAAAAAATTATTATTATTATACAATTTTGCAAATATTTATAATCATCTTTTAATAAATATTTTTTTTTCTAATAAAAACTTACTGCTTCTACTGAAACAAAATTTGAAGCATCATGGAAAAGATGAATATTGACAAGATCAAATGCAGTTCCATTTATATTCCATCGTGTTCTCATGAAACCTTTTCTTGACCATTTACACTGTAAAAATATTTTTACATTTATTTTAGTTTGTATAAAAATTAAAATCTTTCAGAATTGCAGCTAATTAATAATCTAAATTCTAATTCTTATCTGCTTAAAATATCAAGTTTTCTTAGAAATAATATTGTTTAATAAATTAAATGATCATAAATTAATCATTTCCTTTAAAACTATCAGATTATAATGAATTTCCATTAATTCATTTCTTGCAAACCAATTCAATATGCAAATTCTGCAAGGATTTATTGAACAACACTTATTTGAATTCCACCTTGACATCAATGTAAAATTTACAGGGGTTGCCAAAAGAACATATAGTCATTGGTTATATTGTGAGGAAGTTAGCTCCGACCTGTCCTATTTTATTTTATTTTATTATGCACTTTATTATTTATCATTCTTTTCTTATTATCTAACGTATTATATTTTAGTCTACGAGTTAACTTACTTCCACCTTCTCCGTCGTCGTTAGCAATCACGTGATACGGAATCAGGAACCGTCCTCCGGAAGAGCTGTCCCAGATAATGACGTCATCATCTAATTTAACTAATTTTACCACTGGTTCGATATGCGAATGTAAGAATGATCTCGTATTGATGTTTTGTTCGGAATATAAATTAATTGTAAAGAAGATGACATGAATGAAATCGCTCTGTAAACTAATAACTTTAAATTTGTTATGTATAAGTATGCAATTAAGCAAAGTGCGGGATTGTAAGTCACTTGGTATAAAAGTTGACGCATCCGACAAGCCAATTGAGGTGTTGTATCAAACGTAGAGTTGGCTAGTGACATTTGAGTTCTTGTAAGGATCGATGATTATTTGAAGTTTGTATCAGTGGTGGAGGTATTAGTATTTAAATAGCATTTAAAGTTTATTTCTTGTGGAGTTTGGATATTTGAATTGGATTAAATAAGTTTTGTTGTTTATTTCATTGTGCTTTATTTTGTTTAAATAAAGCTTTAATTAACACTTTTGTAAGTGTTCTGAGTCTAATAAATTTATACTTTTTTGTTAGTTAACTTGTTTGAGAATTCATTCCAATTAGTAATGTAAGTTCTAACATCGAAAATTCTTTGATCAAATAGTAAAAATTACAGAATCTTAAATCACAAAAAGATCTTATAAAATGTAGTTACAAATAAACCTGATTTAATAACTATATTAAATTTATAATGACTAATGTACACTTCTTACTTTAGTTAATAAAAAAACAACTCAAAAGCCAAATAGTAAGAAAAATCGTTTAATCAAAAACGTTTTCGGTTAAACGATTTTTCTTAATATTTGGCTTTTGAGTTGTGTTTATATTAAATTTATATACAGGTACATGTTTGTGTTATGCTCAGAAAAATAATCTTATTTATAAAGCATGTTTTTGCTATTTTATCTTCCATTCTGACTTAAATTATTTTATCTTCCATTCCGTTTTTTATTAAAATAATTGAAAAATTAAAAATTTTTTTTTTCAAAACACAAAATTGTGTAAATTTATTTTCTTAATTGTGATATTACCAGAAAAGTGATTCATATATAAATTTTAAAGTGAATTTATGAAAAGGCATTGTTTCTTTAGTATATTTAAAAATTATTCATAATATAGAATAAATATACAAGCCATTCTTTGAGAACCAAATTTCCAAATAAAATATTTTCACTTTGTGATTATCTTGTGTTGCATACAGAAATTGTTAATCCAAAATATTAATTTCTAATACTGAAAGAATAGGACAGTACAAAAAAAATTTAAATAATATTTTTAACATTGCTGTTATTGCTGATTATAATGTTAAAACTAGTTCTTACAACCAAAATAGCTATATAGGAAGTTATCTCCAAAGCTCAAAAATTTGTAAAAAAAAAAAAAAAACTCAAAAATTCATTTTCCCCTTTATTTTTGATGGAAAATGAGGCTCATAAGATCACCATGATTAATTATATTAATTATTTCAAAAGTTCTTTTATGAAATTCAGTAATGATTTTCTATCACTAAAGATGATTCAGTGTATCAATTTGTTGTGATCTGTTTCATTGGATTAATTAAACACCATCTCGAATCATTTAAAAATGGCAGTTCAAACATTAAAATTTTCTTCTTAATTTTTTAATTATAGATAGTCCAAGACTTACGACAGGGATCCGTTCTAATTTCTCTATTGTAAGTCAATTCTGATGTAAGTAGAGGACTTTTTTAATTCTTGATTTGTTTGATTTCTGTTTTAATATTTTTTTTTTTAATTCTTGATTTGTTTGATATCTGTTTTAATATTTTCATAAAATAGATTTTTATTTAACTTAAAACAATTAAAAATGTATAAATTTACAAAAACATTTATAAATTATTTATTAGCACACGCAATTAAATACATAAATACAAAATTAAGAAAGAAAAACTTAAGAAATTTTTTTGTCACTATTATTCTCTTATTGGATATGATAGGGTACAACAAGATACAAAAATTGCAATGAGAGAAATATACTCTTCGATTCTGATTAACAATTAGCATGCCAAAGGATGTGATAAGTTAGAAGTGGACGAGTCACACTAGCAGCTATTGCATATTGTTGAAAGGCTTTGCTTACAAAATAATGGTAATGCTGCAATGCATATAGAAAAACCAAGTTATGTATGTATATGCAGGCAGCAAAATTGAATTGGAGAATTAATAATAATAATTTGACTGTCATAAGTGCAAATCATTGTACTTTGAATTTTGTAAAATTTAGTATGATTGTCTGAGTATTAAAATCGTATTTGAAATAATAATTCCTCTACATCAGTGGTCTTCAAACTCATTCTTTCAAGGGACCATTTAAAACATCTTCCCCTAAATATTGTTAGTATCATCCCTAGGTATGGAATACAGATTAGCATGAAAAAAAGCAGAAATTGCATCGCTTTCAGTTTCACATAAAACAAAAATTGAAACTGAAAAGTAATGCAATTTCCACATTTCTATTTTTGATTAAAAAGAATTGCCATTGAAAAAAGATAATCAAATATTGAACATTTTAGTTTCTGCAGGAAGTTTTCAATTATAATTCTTCTAAATTAGAAAGTGCATTTGGATGATATAGTTTAGATTGTTTACCTTCTTAAGGTTTGGAAAATGGCAAGTGAAAAAGTTTCCAACTGAATAGAGAGAATTACAGATATGGAAATTTATATAATTAAATATTTTTGTATCTAAGATAAAAGAAACAAAGGACATAATGCTGAAACATACTATCTGGATTGCAAATGATTGCAAAATTTGTTTAATCATAAGTTATCATATGTAGGTTTTCTGGACTAGGTGATCAATAGATGGTGAAGTAAGTGTGTTGGTATTTTTCTGTTATTGGAACAGACCGAACAGAAATCAATCTGAAATTGAATGCTTTTTTCTGTATTTCTGATAAATTCAGTTTTTTGTGTTGTGGATTTCAAACCTTATTAAGAAAAATCATCTATAATCTTTTATGAATGTACACAACTCTAATTTTATTAAAATATATAATTCAGAAGGCTATATTTTAATTTTATTTATTTATTCATGTAATATATCTAATTTTTAATCTTATATTAGGAAATAAAATTTTAAAAATTACATCAAAAATTAATTTTGAATTGCCAATAATCATCCCTTTTATCATTTTTCTCCAATTACTGATTTTTTTTAATTCTATTAAAAATTCATTAATTATTTTAGTAAAACTAATATATACAAATATATTAAAAGATATTTATTTAGAATAATATACAATCATTATAAATTTAAATGGTTTTATATAATTGTGAAGTCATTGAAAAATGCAAAAACTAGATTGCAGATACTTATACAGGTATTCCTCCTATAACACGGTAAATAGGTTCCTGGAAAACACCATGTTGTGTGAAACTGTGTCATATGAGACCCAGAGCCAATACAAAAAAGAGAGTTACGTTCCAAAACCAATTCAAAACAAATAACTCTCTTTAGTTCCACATAAGAAACTTAAATGTTTATTAAGAATATTAATAACACAAAACATAAAAGAGAAAAAACATATATGTAAACCCTTAAAAAACAATATACATAAAAGGAAAGAAAAAGTATACAGCCTATATAACGGGTGGCCAAACTTCATGTCACTACAAACCACATAGGAGAATCTCAAATCCTCAAGAGCTGCATTTTCTTTCTGGATGAATGAGAACAGCATCAGTTTTTCAAGTAATCTTAATGATTTCAAAAATTATTTATTTCAGATGCATTTATTTCATATAGATGCATACTACTATTTACAATAGATAAAAAAAATAATATATCTGTAATTTGTTTAACTTAATAAGTATTTGGATTAAAAAATAATATATCTGTAATTTGTTTAACTTAAATAAGTATTTGCTTTCATATTTTTACAATTGACTTACACGGTATAGAGGTACATTGAAGGTACCAAAGAGCCGCAGTTTGGCTACCTCTGCTATATAACATTCACATGATAATTATATCTTCCTTACCACTGTTTTGTTAAAATGAGAACTTTTTCTTTTCTTTAACAATATAAACTTCATTTTCAGAACTTTTTCATGCATTTAAGTTGATGTATCTTCTGCTCTCTTTACAAAATTTGAAATCTAATTTGCTATAACCAACCAGAAAACAACTGTTCCTTAATGTATATCTAAAAATTTTATGAATAAAAAGTTTTTCTGCTCTTTCACATTCCTCTATCGAGGAATAAAAAACTTGTTTTTTATCCAAGAACTGAACGTTTGGAACACAAAATACTGAAATTTCAAATTGCCAATTAACTCAATTTCAAATCGAAAAGAGACTGATATCGTCCTTTTCGTGGCCAACTAGCAGAATTGCATTTATGACTAATTTTAGGAAAGCATTTCTCAATGATTGCATTTTATGTGTGTATTGTGTCTCTAGTTTGAGTTTACAAAAATTAATATGAAAATATTTTGTGTTGTAGGAGAGTAAATGTAGTTTTCTAAACGTGTTAAGTAAAAACCATGTTATAGGAGGGATACCTGTATTATTGGTATATGCAGAATGCCAGATATCCTGCTGAATTTTGTGTTAAAGTCAATAGTATATTTGATATACTTTCATATAAAAAGCTTGTATAGTCAATTAAGAAAATAAGCAAATCATAAAAAAAAAATCCATTATTCATATCATTGAATTGGTTATAAACACCTGAATTATAGATTTTATTTTTTTTTACAAAAACAAGGATTTGGTATGCAAGAATAATTTATTAAGACATGAATTAGAAGTTATAAATTATATATACAGCAAAATGCAATCATTGATTTAAACAAATTATAGAGGATATTTTTATGACGATGAAATAGTTTCTTTGTAAATCAAAATAATATACATTAATTCATTTTGTTAAAAGTGAAAAATTTGTAAACTAAGGGTTCATTAATTGAGCAATACCCTTTAACCCCTTAGAATAGATGATACTTTTCATGTTATTAAATGGCTGTCCATAAGTCAGCAAATTATGAGAAAGAAAATTACAATGCATTAAGTCTAGTATTCTATTACATTTTTTAATAAAAATATTAAGGTATTGAATTTTATAAAGTGTATACTAAGCTATTCTGAAAATAGAATTCATATTTGGCTGTACAAAGTAAGACAATAACTATAATATATCCAAAAAAAGTGTAAATATGTTATAAATGTTTATCATGTAACAAATATGTTATGTAATTAAAAATTTTAGCTAAGTTAGTTCTAAAAATAATTTCCTGATATCAAATGTTGCACACATATAGTAATAGTAATGATCTATTCATTAAATAATTCATATTTAAATACATTTTTATTAAATTCAAACAAGTTTTTATTTAATATATCAGGCATTAAAAAATGATTGAAAATAGTTTAAATTATTTGAAAAATATATATTTACAGGAATCACAAACAGTTTTTCATTTACATTTCTTTTCATTGAAACACATTATATTAAAATGCTCAAATTTAAATAATATAATAATTTATATTGAAATATATAAATCTGTTCCACGCTTTATAAATTACATTTAAAATATATTCAATAAAATGAAATATTCTTCAAGTGCTAATTTAATAATTACATTTATTTGTGATATCATCACTATCATCACAATCACCATCTTCTTCATCCAATCCATATTGTGATTTCAATAAATGTATATATTTTTCCTGACCAGATGGCAATGAATCTTTTCCAATAAATTCCCATCTATGCATTAATAATGTTTTCAGTCCATCTTCCGTCAGACCAAACAGTGAGATGTGATCTAATAATGGTTCCCAGGGAAGAGAAAACTTTTTATAAATTTCCTATTTTGAGAAAAATAAATATTTTGAAATTAAAAAAACTGTTATTTTAGAATTATTTTACAAGATTTATAATTTTAAATATAGTATATATCTTATTAAAATATTTCTACAAAACTAAACTAGTACTATTAACAGGCTAACTTATTTATTCAAAATATACCTTAAACAGAAACTGTTTTCAGCTATTAATAAGCCCACTTCAATTACAAATATTTTTTAAAAGCATAAATTAGAACATCAAGCATTAATTCTACAATATAAATATTCTAAAATGTAGAAGTATGTGTGTTGATATACAATCAAGGACATTTTAATAAACATTGTTACTAATTATCAAAACAAAATGAAAATAATGCCCAAAATCAATACTTAGTTTATTATTACATATGCAAAGAATCATCTATTTATACAATATTTTTAATTTTTCTATGGTATCAATTCCTTGTCATGTTTATCATTAATGGATCTAATTTATTGATTTTGTTATCATCTTTTGATTTTCCTTTGTAAATTGCAATATTTTCAGAAATCTTATCTGGCTTTGGTTCATTAATACCCTTTAATAGTCTAGTATAGGGGTGGGCAACCCCCGGCCCGCAGGCCACATGTGACCCTCGAGCAAGATTTGTCCAGCTCGTCACTAAATTTCTCTGTTGCATATTAATACGTTGCACTGATACAGCGACTGTCCAGACTAGACAAGGCCAGTAAATTCTGGAATATTCGAGATGCTTAGGCCACTCACTATATGAGGAGAAGCAGCTGTGATTCCCACCAATTTGCATTAAGATCAGTTGGTTAGTAAATTTTGATTGTTTTGAAAAATTTGAAAAATTTCTGGTCCTAAAATATGTCCGGGCCTTCAGGTAGTAAATACAGAAAGATTGATCAAGAACGTCATGCCTTCCAGGAGAAGTGGACCCAAGCATATTTGTTTATTTATAAGGACAAGCCAATTTGTCTGATATGTAATGAAGCCGTCACAGTTTTAAAAGAGTACAATTTAAAAAGACATTATACCACCAAACATTTTCAAAAATATGGAAGTTTAACTGGGTAACTAAGAAGCGATAGAATCAAAAAGTTAAAACAGAAATTAGCCGCTCAAAAACTGTTTTACTAAAATGCAATGAAGAAGCTGAGGATATCGTTTGGGTGAGTTATGTTGTTAGTAAGAAAGTGGCGGAACATTTGAAGTCATTCTCAGAAGGTGAGTTTGTGAAAGAGTGCTTAACAGAAGTGGCAAATATCTTTGTGTCCAGAAAAAAGTAAAAAGTTATCCAGAAGAACAGTCACAAGACGAATAGGTGCAATGGCAGAAAACATAAAAGTAGCACTTGGCAAAGTTGTGGAAAAATGTGTAGCATTTTCCATAGCATTGGACGAAAGCACTGATATTATTGATACAGTGCAACTAGTAATTTTTATTTGTGCAGTTGACTAAAATTCGAAAATAACAGAAGATTTGCTCACACTTTGAGCCAGAAAGACACTACAAAGGGGGAAGATATTTTTGAAGAAATTGTTAATGTTTTTAGTGCTTTTAGACTTGGACTGGACAAAGTTAAGCAATGTCACTCCAGTGATGATAAGGAAAAATGAGGGAGTGGTGGGTAAAATAAAATCAGAATTATCAAAGAGAAATATCGACATTAATAATCTGTTTGCATTTCACTGTATCATTCATCAAAACCTCTGTGCTAAATCATTAAAATTCATGCACGTAATGGAGACAGTGTTTGTGTGTAGATTTTATTAAATCAAGAGGTTTGAATCATCAGCACTTCCAGCAATTCTGCAGGACTTGGAATTGGAATATGGACACCTCGTTTTTCATTGTGAAGTTCGCTGGCTCAGTAAGGGCAAAATGTTGAAGCAATTTTATGAGTTAAGAGAAGAAGTGCAAACTTTTATGGATATGAAAGGCAAATCCATATTAATCGAACCTTTGAGAGATGATGCATGGTTATCTGATTTTGCATTTTTGGTTGATGTCATCAGCTACTTGAACAAGCTAAATACGAATATGCAAAAACCAGGACAACTTGCCCATGAGATATTCACCCATGTAAAATCTTTTCAAAGCAAACTTCGATTGTGGGAAAATCAGATTCGTGCAGGAAATACATATCATTTTCCC
>AYEL01080804.1:0-39378 GCA_000484575.1 Olivierus martensii
ATCTAAAAAGAAAGCGATTTATATGTATTTCTAATTTCAAATATCATTTTGTAAAAACATCTTTAATTCCTTTAGATCAATGATCTCAAACTCACAGCCTATTATGCCTTTATTGCAGTCTTTGTCACATTTATTATAAATGTTAAATATAGATCTTCAAAAAAAATCTGTAACCATTTAATATGATTTTTAAATATTTCACAAAAAAGCGTTTTTATAAATTTTATTGAAATTTTAATAAAACAAAATTTTTTTCAATACAAAATTTTTGCTTTAAACTTATAAAAACTAATATCATTTATAAATGATGATAATTTTTATGTTTAAAGCAAAAGTTTTGTATTGAAAGTTTTTATAAGTTTATACATAATTTTTAGTATATTATCATAATAATATACTAAAACTTACATATCCACATATTTGTGAAACCATATGTTGAAAGCATGAATCATATAATTCATGATGAAAATTATAAAACTAATTTTCAACATGAATTTAGACACATTGTTTTAAGAAAATTAAAATGTAAATAATTAACATAATCAACTCTTTAAAGTATTTTAATTTATATAAAAATCATTTTCCTGTATGACATTAATTTTAAATGTGGCTCTCAACCAACCAAAACTGTCTAAAGTGGCCTTTTAAAGATAATGAATTTGAGACCACTGCTTTAGATATTATATTTGTTAAATTACCTATTTCTTTCAAAAACTGTTTTTATATAATCTGTAAAGTCAGTAACCAAATCTAAATATTGTTTGTGAAATTTCAGTTTTGAAATATTTTCACTTAATAGATCAATTAATACTTCAAATACTTTGTCTATTATATCTTTAAATGCTTCAATAGAATATGCTTCAATTAATTCTTCTAAATATCTTAATTCTTTCAAAACAATACTTAATCCAGAAAGAAATATCTGCAAAAAATAAAAACAATATAATTACTTAAAATATTGTATCATATTTGAAAACAAATAAAAAAATTTGGAATTTCCAATACAATGCTTATAATAGATTAAGAATCAAATTAAAATATTTAAAAATAACTAATCTTAGTTTCAGTTTGGTCAATTACTGTTGAATTTGTAAAATATTTTCCTCTGATGAGTTTTTTTCATTCAACTGAACACACTACAAAATATTTCATAATATAGTAGAAATTCAGTTTAATGGACTAATAGGAAAGGATGTCCATTAATAACAAAATTCAATTAAGGAAAAGTCTTTTAAAAATATAATACAGTATATTAAAATGAAGAAAAATATTAAGTTATATTTTCATACTCATAAAAAAACAATTAGCTAAATAAAAATTTATAGTTTATTTACTGCAGTCACCAATTTTTACTGATAAAAATTTTTTGCCATGATCAATAGTGGTAATCAAAACTAAACTTCAAATGTTGATTGAAATCTAAATAAAAATTTACTTCAAATATTTTGTCTGTTAAATTTGAAATCCCTCAAAGCAGAGTTGGTTAAACTGAGATTCTATTATAAATAAAATATTTTGTTTATACCATCCTGCTGTTTAATTTAAAATCTATTTTTGATTACATTAATACCATTCAGTGCAAAAGATAGATCAAATAATTAAACTATTTACTATAGCTATAATTTCTGTCATAAATATGTAACAATTTATTTATTATTAGTAATTAATATATGTTTCATATATTAATTACTAATAATAAATAATGAATTTGAGATCACTGCTTTAAATATTATATTTGTTAAATTACCTATTTCTTTCAAAAACTGTTTTTATATAATCTGTAAAGTCAGTAACCAAATCTAAATATTGTTTGTGAAATTTCAGTTTTGAAAATATTTTCAAAACTGAAATTTCAAAAGTTTTATCTTATATATAAAATTAAATAAAATAGATCAGAATTACCTGGATTAATAAAGAATTGCATATTGGCATAATATTTTGTTTTGAAAATTGAAGCTGTGTTTCCAAAATCGACAAACATTTTATTACAGTTACTGGCAAACTTATAACTTGTTCTTTAAAAGACATTAAAATATGCAAGGCACATTCTATTTCAATTTTATTTTCATCTTCTACTTAATCAAAAAAAATTAAAAAATATATAAATGGAATATTATATATTTATTTAAAATATTATTGCTATTTAAATAGTTAACCTTCGTAGAAAAAGTTTTCACAATTGCATTCAAAACTGCATGACATTGCATCTCCTAGTTCTTTCCATTTTGATTTAGAAACATCAATCAATTTTATTTTATTCTTTTCCATTATTTTTGGTAAAGATGAAATTAAAGTGCTAAAAATAAAAAAATAAAAATAAACAGAATTAACAAAAATTATCAATTCACAAAAATAATTGGCATTCTATAGGAGTGTCTCAAATATTAAGTCACAAATTGGCATTGAATATTTATAGACACAAATATAAAAATATATGCAAAATTTAAATTATAGGATATGAAGAAATAACTTGATAGTATGACATGAAAATGAGAAACTTTTTCATAATACCAAGCCTTATTTTCAAGCCTTCTTTGATTTGATCATATTAAATGAGAATATGATTGAATCAAAGAATTATGAGATTCAAATAGAGAATAAGGAATTCATTTAATTTTTATTAAACTGTTTTTTAATTTTCTTAAAAGAAATTTGAAATCATCTTAATTTTCAGTTTTATCATCTTTTAGCAACAACTTACTTAGAAATACAATGATAACTGTAATTAAATTCAAGAATACAAAGCTAGTTATGACTGACTGCAATTTTTAAAATTTCAATATAGAATTTCTTATTTTTTGTGATTATAGAAAAAATTTTTGTAAAATATACTGAATGTCAATATATACTTGTATACAATATATGTATGTACATAGTTTAATCTACAAAGATTAATAATTTCTAATTAGGATTTTAAATCTGAAAATGGATAAATATTATTCTAAGATGTGTTAAATTTATATAGGAGACTTACAACAGTATTCTCAATGACAAATTAATTCTCAGATCAAGATCACTTCTATTTTTCATATATGCCACAACAAATTTCGTGAATTAATCTTCAACTACCAGGGGTTATTTAACCTCTTCTATCGGGGAGGGGTTAAATAACCTTCTCGCAGATGGAGATTAATTCACGGAATTTGTTATGGCAAGTACGAAAAATAGGAGTGATCTTAGTCTGAGAATTAATTCGTTGTTGAGAATACGGCCGTTAGAATCACTTCTTTTCTTACTTATATAGATAAATGCATTGTCTAAAATTTTTTAATAAGCAAAATTAAAAACAAACGATTTGATACTGAATATTTATAAAAGTTATATATTACCTTTTCACAAGAGGATAAAATAATTCCATTAATCCCTGATACCACCAAGAACGCTTTAAAGAAATCATATAGTCATCAATAAATAAACAATATATAAAATAATAAAATAAAAAATTATTATTTAAAATTTTTACCTGATAATTTGGTAAGCAAATAGTTGATTTATCAAATTCTTTCCATCCATTTGATCTAAATATAAAATAATTGTCAAAAACTATCTAATAAATATTAATATTTCAAAACAGTAATTGACTTTCCTTTGAGTCAATTATTATTCATTTAATTTTTTAATTTATTTATAAATTTCTATTTTTATAAATCCCTAATCTGAAATGCTTGGGACCAAGAATGTTTTGGATTTTGAATTTTTCCAGATTTTGGAATACATGATTCAATAAAATCAAAAGTAGAAAGGGAAATTCACTCAGATCTTTCAGACATTTTTAACAATACAGAAACAACACAACAGAAAATAAATAGGCATAGATATTTTGCAGTGACAATATTTGGTGTTTTATTGAATCATGATAATGCCCCATAATTGTAGTGTACTTATTGTATTATCTTTCATGGTACAAACAGTGAGTCATATTCTTATCCTAAGGAACTCCTCATCATGAAAATGAATTTACAGTTTCAGAATAGTTTGGATTTTAGAATTTAAGACTGAGTATATTCAACCTGTAGTAAAAGAATTATTTATTTTTAAATAAAAATATTTTCAAATTTTAAGAAAAGTATACTAGATTTATTGATTATAAAAACAATTTCTCATTATCATTTTCATATGATTTATTGGGCATAAAATCTATTTCCCTTAATAAAAAGTCGTCATGATAGTTTGAAGTTTGGAATTTGAGAATTAGTTTGGTTTTTAAGAAATTTAAACTAGTAGTTTTTACTACAGTCACTTATTTTAAAGTCAATTTTACTAACAACATATTGATAGAATCAAGAATCTGATAATGATATATAATTTATTAAGATTAATTTCAGACTACACATAAATTAAGAAGTTTAAAATTTCACAATTCTTTCATAACAGTTATGCATTTCTCTTAATATTCCTAACTACCTTTCACATTCCTTGTTTACAAGATACTGTAAGAGAGAACTCTAAAATTAGGCAATTTATTATTTAGCATCTAGCTTATTTTACAGAAAATCAATATTTTAAAATTGAGAAATTTTAATAAAGCTATTCAGTGCATGCATTTATTTTTTTTATAATTTTAATACTAAATAATTGTTTTTCATACTGTGCTTTCCTCTCTTCCTAGAATTTATTAGTCAGTCCCAAAAAACAAAACAAAAAAAAAAATACTGTCAATTCTGATTTATATGCCAGTTCACATGAAAATATCATATAGGCTTGAATGTAAGTTTTTTCAAGAAAATCAACAATAAAAAATAAGTAAAAATAAATTCAAATATCTGAAAAAAATGCCTGATTAAAAAATAAAATTGTGGCAAAAATTCTACCATTCTTTAATATTTTATGACATGTAAAGCATCATATAGATTTAAGAAATATTATCTTCTTAAACATTCCAATTTTAACATAAATAATCAGCTTATAATAACTACTAGGAATCTATAGTATTAAAAGTACTTTCAGGTTATCAGCTACCTTTAATTGCATAGTTAATCTAAAAGTTGCACAATAATACAAAAATTGAAACAAAATACAATTAAACTAAAATTAAGTTAAAACTACAATACTAAAACAGGCAGATATAAAGTATGTATAATATATTATTAATGCAAGAATATATGAAGGATCAATAGCCATGTGTAAAGTATTCAACTTTTTAAAAAAACTGAACTAGCAAGTGACCACCTATTAGCAATCTTAAATCTAATTGTTCTTTGTACAGACAGCATCATTTAATAGTAATAAGTAAATAAACTGACATTTCTGAAATTTATATGGGAATGGAAAGTAAACATTACTATTTTCCTATTTATTATTTATTTCTCCTATTTGATATAATTTCATTATTTCAAAATGTATTTAAGATCTCACTTTACTTTTTTAATTATGTATTGAAAAATCAGAATGAAAATATTTGGTATCTTTACGAACAATGGGATAAATGATCCAAACTGGTACAATCCCAGTCAAATTAACACCTATGTCATCTTAACCATGCATTATAAATTGTTATGTATAGCTATTCCTCAAGTTACAAACATCTGAGTGGTGAACTTGTGTACATACAAGCATATCATTTAATTTCCAATTTTTTGAAAATTTCAAAAATTATACAAGAATTTTAAACATTGTGTGTATAGATGTCAAAACAAAGTGATAAAAAAACCATAAAAAAGGATAAAATATTTAATTCTGATTTTATTAATCCAACTATTACAAATTTGATTTTCATTTCATTACATGAAAATACCCACTTTTGATGGTAATTCCTAAATTTTTTCAGTTATGGAAATATTTTTTTTTAAATTACATTTTATAAATGTTGTTTTTAATGGAACAGATTAATAGAATTTAGATATTTTTATCCCATCTTGTAAATGATAAGATTGATAAAAAATTATAAATTATAAATTTTGTAGTCTAATATATCAAAGCTATTCTGGTTTTGGGATGAGATAAATGATGTTTTTGAAATTTTAAGTAAAAATTGAATTTTTCATATTATGATGAGCTATAAAATGCTTAAAACTGAAAAATATTATAGGTAATAGGGAAATATTGGTTAATTCTATTAAAATAAACAAAAATATATCTTAATTGTTCATTTTTTTTCATTTTCACCAAAATTTGGGAGAAAATCACAAAAAAAGAAACAAAAACTTTTCAGCCATTTAAATGGGCATGGCACTTCTATTGCTTTACAGCAGATATAGAAGAAGACTCACAATCTCTAGAGGGATGATTTTACCAAATCTTGATTTCTCAAGTGTATCAGAGCCTACAAACTCGACCCTACTCCCCTGCCTATTCCATTCCCTACTTCCTGCAGGAATACACAATAAGGTGCTGGAGACCTATGCACTGATATTTGAGATCTCCAGAGAGAACCATGGACACATCCATAGGGCAGCAACAAACCTAGCACAAGGCACCAACCACACAGAACCATAAGTACATGGACACTTTCTTCCCAGGAAATTGCAACAAAACCTATTTACTCTACCCTGCAATGTGTGGTATTGGGTGGGTTGCTATAATAAACCATCTACAGTCCAATTAGAGCAATATAAAGAATATTACAGGTGTTTGTGTATGTGGAATTCCGGGCGGAATGGAAATGCGGAATTGACAGGTCTTACAACCTACAAGCGGTCCAGGTTTGACGTGTGAGTAAGGATGACTGTCTGAGGTGTCTCAGCAAGAAATGGAGAACAACATTGAATGTAAATTCAACAGCTTCTTTTATTCATTAAAATTATATGAGAGAGATACAGAATTTACAAATATCTTTCCTGACAAATACGGAGAGGAATACCTGCAGTTGTTGTAGTTCCTTAAACCTTCACTTAGACGAATGGGAGACACTAACAGTTTTTAGTCCTTTAAAAATTAACAGTCTTTAGTCCAAATATCGATGGTTACAAACACAGCACAATGGATGAATTTGATGGAAGAAAATTTCTATTAACTTCTTGGAAATCTTCCTATAATTGAAGACAATTCAGGAGAATTTTCGACAGACAACTCGAACAGGAGAGGATGCACAACAAATCAGCCAGAATCAGTACTTAGAACCAAAGCCTCTAAGACTTTTTGGAAAGAGGTTGACTTTGTGAAAAGTGTATACCTTGGTCCCACCAGCTCTTTTATTTGGCTGACCTCTCCTCACCTTTCTCTCCCGGCAATGGTTGCTTTTCTCTCTTTCACAATCATCAGATATCTCAGGTTCATCCATTTAGACTTTGAATTGATTCTTGAATAAACTTTCCAAGATTTATTGTCTAGTAAAAACAATCAAGCAATTTCATATATCCTGTTTTTGAATCGAACTGCATCATGAAAATTTATATCAATTGTGTCATTTGATATCGATTCGAATTCGCGACAAAAAGGGGGGTTTCCGATCCCTACATGTATGAGATGAGATCATTTTTGTATGTTAGGATTTTTGATAAAAATTAAAAAATTTATAAAAAATACTGTGAAAATATTATACAAATGATTACTTAAATCTTGCTTTTTATAATTAATTTCTGAAAATTTTGGCTGAATTTCTTCATTCATGGCTTATTTTGTTCAGAGGAGATATAGCTATCTAAAAATATCAATCATTTCATTGGATGACTAAGATTTCATATAAAAAAAATTGTGTTTATTGTGATTTCATATATGGATGAAAAGTTGTGAAAAAATAAAATTCCAAAAAAATGCTTACATTTTCTAAATGTTCATTCACAGCTTACTTTAACATATTTAATTACAACTAGCCAATAAGCAGGAATTATTATACTCACATAGCGCACTAATCGAGGTCTACCTGTACTAAAATTCACAAATGTGGCATTTCAATCCATGTACTTTCTTAATACAATTTTTCTCATTTTATTGCAGATAATTTATTGTTTGTTATAAAATGGGAAAAAAATTAAAATCTCAGACTAGGAAGTAGCATACCTTCATTCATAGTATATTATATAAATAATTTTCATTTCTGGATTCTGCTTAAATCAGTAATTCATTTATATAAAAGCTCATATAATATCTGTCAATGATGATGATTAAAAATTCTTTTAACATTTGCATAACAAAACTATTATTACATATTACTATTATTAATATTTTCTTGATTTTAAAATGAAGAAAATTACAATAATAATAAAGAAAGGCTATGTTGTAATTTCTTTAAATGAATAAAATATTGTTTTATTAACCTTTATTTACATTATTATCGTAAAATTTCATTGTTGAGAACTTAAGACTGTTTTTACCATTATGTCTTAGGAAATAAATTTCCACTTTATGAGAACTCTCTAGGAACAAATTAACTTTTAAAGACTAGAACTATCTGTATATTAAACAAAAAATGCTGACATAACTGATTAATGCATTTCATATAAGATTTTATCCTACTCTACAAACACAAATTTTATTTAGATTCTATTGTTCTGTTTTCAGTAGATAACTGGTTTAAGTATCTTGTTTTTAAGATTTTGTATTTCTCAAATCTAATTAAATGATTTATTCATGACTTTTTGAAGGATAGATTAATTTTTTACAATGTTTATAATGAAACTTAGAGGAGCTAGTTTATCCCATTTGTCATTGGCTGCAATTGATATTTAAATGCATATTATTATCAAAATGTATAATTTTGATAAAATAGATATTCAAAACTAACTGTGACAATAAAGTATTAATTTCAAAATTATAAACAAAATAACTGGGAAAATTTTTTTATCTAATTGCACAGTAAATTTTTCTTATAATTATGTTCAGTAATAATGCTTATAGGAATAAATTTAATTTTATATGAAGTATTAATAATAAATTTAAATTTATTTAATTTTTAAAAATTAATATTTTAAGATTTTTTTCAATTTAAAATGTTATTAAATATTAGCACTCCTTTTCAGGAAAAAAAAACAGATGTAATTTTCATTAAAATGATCATTTCAATAATTTTTTACAATTTATATTTATTAATATAATTAAATCTCTTCCATACATTTTTGGTATATAGTAATTAATTTTTTATTTTGAATTTAAATCATTAATAATTTGATATAGAAAAATATCTGATATTCAAAAATTTCATTAAATTTTATATTATTATTAGTATTAATACCTTAATAATAATTTTTTATAAAAGAATTTGACCAGCATACAAGTAAACATTTTGATATTAATTCAAGATTATAAATTATACAGAATAAGTTAGTCATTACTTTAAATAAAGTAGGAAAATTAATTGAGTGGTGAATTGGTTATGTTGGAATCTACATATATACATATTTATAGATACACATACAAAAACAAAATTTTATATTATTATTAGTATTAATACCTTAATAATAATTTTTTATAAAAGAATTTGACCAGCATACAAGTAAACATTTTGATATTAATTCAAGATTATAAATTATACAGAATAAGTTAGTCATTACTTTAAATAAAGTAGGAAAATTAATTGAGTGATGAATTGGTTATGTTGGAATCTACATATATACATATTTATAGATACACATACAAAAACAATTGAAAAGCAAATACAAATCATTGCAATTTAAGTGACAATTTATAAGCAAGATATTTGTTTATCATACAAATTGCCATGGGACATTAGTATACTAAATGCTTTTTATATGAAGATGACAAGTAATACTATAAACTGTAGATAGTTTATAAGAATTTCTCATTGTAAAAATGCATTAAGTATTTATTGTAATGCTACTTTTGTTTATGAAAACAAAGAAAAAAATAATATACAAAATTAAATTTTTTGCAATAAGAAACTTTTTTAACACATTAAATTTTGTAAAGAATTGAAATTTAGCAACTGGTTAGAAAGCTTAGATCTTCTTGTGAGATGATAAAAATGCCACAAAATTTTGTTTTCTGTGTATTCCTTCTGCTTATTTTATTATTTTGTAAAGTTCATAGTTTATTCTTGTATGAAAGTTCAGAACAATTACATAAAATGTTTAAACTTGAAGAAATGATTTGTGCAAATTTTTGGACAAAACAAAGTTTAAATTTAAATTTCTATTGGTATCTATACATTTTATGTTGTTATACAGAGACTTTCTTTCTCTTACAATGTGAATGCATTAAAAAATTTGTTATAATTCAAATATGTCATAATTCTGAACACAATTTCTCAATCGTATAAATGGAAATTTTGTTCCTCAAAACCAAAATGAAAATATTCAACATCTTTTAAAAAAATAATACAAGACATTTATGTAGAATAAATACTATCTATCCTTCAAATGAAGAAAATGTACATTTCCTAGCAACAATTCATGTAACTAAAAATGAAAAGCACTAGGTAAAAACAAAAGTGGAATGTATAAGTTATAATCATATGTCCAAGTTTCTTGCAAAAATAAACAATTATTTTTTTTAATTCCACTTCCCAATCATTGTTTAATACATAATGGAGTCTATTCCAGTCCTAATAACAAATAACTTTCACATATCTGGTAGTCAATAAATTTTATAATAGAAGGATTGATACCCAGACCATAATCATCAAAAAAATTTTCTGATATATGGGATCCAAATTTAGTCCTGGGTTCTCTAGGTCCAGGATCAAATCCATTTATTATATATGAATTCATTGCAAATATTTCAGAAAACTTTCTGGAATTGAAACAAAAACATCTAACTAAAGAAACATGGCCATCATTTTTTTCTATTGAATTACAGATATTCCTTGCTATATGTGATCTCACTTTATGCATTTTCTCTATAACACGAATTTAAAAAATAAATTAACTTTTTTAAATTAAAAATATTTGTTTAAAAATTCTTATTTGGATGAACTACTCAAGTACCATTCATTAGAGCTGAATTAATAAAGAGTTTCTGGAAATAGAAAACAACATGAATGATAAAAGTCAGGAGAACTTTGTTGCTGAGCCCATCAAACAACTTTCATCAAAACAAATGACTTGAATTTTTTAAACATATTGATAGTGCTGTCAGAATAATTGAAGAACGAATGATAAAAGTCAGAAGACCTTTGTTGCTGAGCCCATCAAACAACTTTCTTCAAAACAAATGACTTGAATTTTTTAAACATATTGATAGTGCTGTCAGAATAATTGAAGAAAATGATCCTAATGAAAGTAGAAGTGCCAAAGTTGTGATAGAAATTCAGAATTCTTTGGCTTGCTTCAAAGAACTTTATAAAGAGAGAGGAAGAAAATGCTGCCTGTCAGCTGAGTGTCAATTGTTTCATTAAAAAAATTGAAGATCATCAGCATATCATCCCAGAGACTTCAAGAGAGCAAGAGAGTGATGATCTAGACTCATCAGACCCAGTCCATTCAATATTGTATGATGTTCCACCCCATGTGCTGGGCAGCCACCATATCTGGTTCGACCCCTCCCCACTGACTGTTGACTTTGTCGTGTCTCAACTGGATAACTATGTTCAAGTGGATATCTAGTCTAGTTAGCCAATCCAAAAACGCAAGAAACGAATCCATTAATAAAGTTTTATTCAATGTAAAAATGTTAAGAAAACTTACATTACACAAGCAATACATAAATATAGGTCCTTCCAAATCTTTAGCCATACACAGAACAACTGCACTTCGGTGGTGGAGGTAAGATGTCGATGAACAGCTTTTACCAACAGTGGGAAGGACCACGAGATAGCCCCTTACTGTAATTTAACATTTAAGCCAATTTACATAATCGTTTACATTTTGAATAAAAATTTTCTTATCAAGTACAAACAAGTAATAATTCTTTGTTATTTTCACATATAAAAATAAATTACTAAATATCCAAGTACAGAAAACATTATAATTACTATATAGCAAACTACAAAAAAAGTTATCCAGCTTCGGACCTGCATTTGCACAACATGGCGTCGATCATGCTCCTCAGTCTCAGGTATACTTTCAATGTTAACTTTTTTCTTATCTTTTTGTAACTCACATCATTCAAATCTCAACTCTTCACAATTGAATTGAAGACTGTCAGAATTATGTAGTGTTTAGTTATTTATGACTTGTATTAATTAAATTCAATCTTCCAACCGTTCATTCATTAAAATTTGTGTGTTTTCTTCATAAGTTTAAATAATTCATTCATTAAAATTTGATCTTTTGTTCACATGCGTAAAGTTTTCATTTTTATTTTTTTTTATCCTTCTGAAGAAACCCCTATCCCTATCTTAACCGTGCTAAATTCAACTCACTTTACATGATTATTTCATAGAACTAATTAATTGCATAAAGCAAGAGACACCTGTATATCTCACTTTCCTTTTATTGGATATTAAGCAGCAGGGCATTCTAAGAATCATCACAGATTGCCCATGCCCATAATAGGGATCAGCAGTCAGGAGAAGGGCAAGTTGAATTGGTTTTATGTTGTGCTGTGAAAACTATAGCTAATTATTGAAATAATTTTCTGATGTTTATGAAGATGGTATTTTACAATATTTGATTGAAAAATTGATGACATTTTTGGGGTTAGGAATACATCACAGTAGGTCCGTGTCCCACAGTAGTGTGCAAATGCAGGTCCGAAGCTGGATAACTTTTTTTGTAGTTTGCTATATAGTAATTATAATGTTTTCTGTACGACTTATGTTGGGGTTAAGTTCCTGAAAAATTATGCCTTTGACAAAATGATATTAGTTAAAATCCTTGTTTAATGTTGGGGTTAAGTTCCTGAAAAATTATGCCTTTGACAAAATGATATTAGTTAAAATCAAACTATTAAGAATTGGGGTTATATATCTTGAATTTTTTTCTGGTATTTCTATCATTTTTTTTCTGGTGATTTCTATCATTTTTATCTCAACAATAATTTTAATCTAAATAGTACTGTATTGTTCAATAATAGAATGAAATGAAACAAAAGTATGATCTAATTGTAAAATATACCTAATTTTCTATTTACATGTACAGTCGGTTCTAAAATGTATTGCAGGTAGCAGGAAACAGTTCGGCATTCCCACAAAACACGGAGTTCGGTGCATTTATCGTGTCTAGCGTTGGTTGACGCGCGAATTGCGTGATCAGCCGTTCCATTATGATTACAGTAGGAATCGGGGATGGGAGGTTGATGAGAGCGCGACTTATTTTTAAACTAGATAGGATCAAGAGCAATGTAAATGCGATTTTATTCATTAAAAAATAATTATTACATTCTGGCAAGTATTAGTAATACAAGAACACAATGGAATGAGGCAAGAATTGCCACAAAAACTAAGCGATCAGAATACTCAAAGCATTCTAATAACGTGTTGAGTCGAAGTTTGTTGAAGGACAGCTAATCTACAGAGTGAAAGCAGTGCTAAAGAATAATGCCACGACATACACCAAAAGAAATTAAAAAGTTAATAGTAGAAAACAGACAAAACGGCATGACGATAAAAGATATTGTTATTTTGAAGTCCCAGAAAGAACTGTGTATCACATTCTTACGCAACATGCTGAAAGAGGAACAGTTTCTCCTCGAAAATATAAGCTCACCGCTAATAATAATTAATTATAAGAATTTATTTAAAATAGTTTCTAGAAAATTTTTTATAAACTGTTATAATTATTTACAGAAATTTTGATGGTAAAACAACTATGACAATTGTGAACCATTAATAATCTTCCTATAGTATGCTCGATTGATACACAGTAATTTTCGTTCTTTGATGATAAACACATGATTCATATAAAAAATTTACTGTCATACAGAAAACTGTCGCACACATTAAAACAACGATATGTTAAACATGACATAGGCCTATACCAAAATATTATGAAAGATAATCCCGATTATAAATATAAGGCTATAACATCTGAAATTATTCTATGAAATATCTTCTGAAATTTTTTAAACTGTTTATAATCTAATAACATCGAAAAGTTCACTTATCGTAATATTTTTTACAGTTTTTCGATGTTTATCTCTGTTAGTTTATTATTATTATTATTATTATTTTATTATTTTAAAGCGAATTCTTAATAGTATCTGAGCCATTAATTATGTCGCCTCAGTCTTTATGATCGCCTCCTCCATTCCGAAGCTTTCCCCCTATTTCCTATAACAACGGACGATTCTATTTTACGTCAATATGCTATTTCCTATAATAATGGACGATTCTATTTTACGTCAATACGCTCGTCGTCACTATTCCTGGAGCTGCAATTGAACAACAACCGGTTTCTCATCCTCCAGGAGCAACCTGCAATACATTTTAGAACCGAATGTACATGAATTGCATGATTGTTTTTTGCATGGTCAAAAAAATGTTACAAATTTTCGTTTTACTTAGTAGAGTTTTGATTTAACATAGTTTAAGAGGAAAATGCTTGCGTATTTATTAAAAAGTTTGTTAACTATCACCTGGTGGTCACCTCACAAATAACAAAATTTTTGGCTGTTGCTCCATTAGTACTAATGAATGATCTTCATACATTATCATTTATATAATCTTTACTTTTTATATAACATTCAATTATTATGCGAATTGATAATTAAAATGTGCATATAATATATAAACAATGTATAAATAATAAAAATAAGCAGTCGTGTTAATTTTTTAAACAAATTATTTTTATACATTTGAACTGCCTTAAGTATACGTTATATATATGCACTCTGTTTCGTTCAAAATTGGAATGTCTGAACTATGTACGAAGGAAAGTAAGTTTTATTAATCTTACTTTATCATATACAGTATATATAGGCCTATATATATGATTGGATATTAGTTATTGCAGCAAAACAACCTAATGAAAAAATATAATCAAATTATATATTATTTATCAAGGCGATATTGCAGAACTATACAATATCATTGCACATAAAAAATTATATATATATATATATATATATACATAAAATTGGAATATTTATAAGATAATGAGAAAAATATTTGAAGAAAACTAGAAGAGATAGAACTATTACAAAATAATGTAAGTTATTTGAGAATAAAACACGAAAAAAAGTAAGAATAAACCGTAATCTTGATACTTTTTATGAGATGAGAGATAAAATGATAAAATAGTTCCGAGAACGACATTCATCATTGAATTTTCATCTAACGCAAAATATATTTTCTTATGAGGTTTCTATAAAAAAAGATTTAATGATTATATTTATTAAAATATCAATAAAGTTTCTTTACCATTAGATATTTAGCTTCCTACAACTGTAGAAATATTCTTCGCACTCTTTTAAAGCTTCAATCGTAAGATTCTACTTTGACTGTCTCGCGTTTTCGCATCTGACTCTGATGCGACGCGTCTATGAATAACAAGTCGCATTATAGCGCGCTTTAATGATTGTCGCTTTTCTCGTGTTCGATAAAGTAGATGTTAATAAGCATTCACCCATCGATGGCATTCATTAAGCGATTAAGGCATTTACATGCATATAAACATGAGCCGCGCACATATATTAAAAGACGCGCGGCGTTTTCGCGGCGCAGCGAAACTTTAATACCTGTACTGTATGTGCGCGCGGCGCTGCGAAAATGCGAGATAATCAAAGTAGAATCTTTTAAAATATATATATACAGTAATTCATTTTATCGATTTATTTACTTCTACTGTATTCACTTCCCCAAATATTCTAGGGTTTTATGTGCCTTTAATTATAAAAGTTATAATAATAATAATAATAATAATAATAAAATAAACAAAGTAATTTTGTTAAGAATGGGTGTATTAAGAAGAGTACTATATATGTATGTAATGTCCTTTAATGTTTTCATTTAAAATAATATGTTAATTATTTACCACTTAATTTCCATATTGCATATTAATATTAATTTTTAATTAACAATGATTAAGTATACAGTGAATTGATGACATATATAGGTTAATGACTACGAGTTAAATTTTGGAGAGTGGAGGTGGAAACACTGATAGTCCTTTCCAAAAGTTTTAACAATAAATATTTTCATTTCATGTAAATTTAGTTCATTTAATAGGTTATATAATATCTCATAACAACATCAGAATATGCATGTGGGCGTTATGCAAAATTTATAATATAATAAACGATAGATTTACGTGTGCTGTACGATATATAATGATAACAGACGATATTTGCTTTAATATTTTTCTAGATTTCTAGAAATATATCCATTCCAGAACGTATATCTCAGAATATTAACGCATTTTTTCTTTCTCGAAGTAATTCTCATGCATTTCTCCATTATGATGAATGGTTTCTGCTAACTGACACTTTACAAAAATGTAATTCTGCTTTAAGATATTATTTTACCTTTTGCCTTCTTTATTTTGCATTAGAAAATGTAATAAATTATTTAAAAAAAGTCAAAATAATTTTACAGGAGAGAATTTTATTGAATAACTTCCGTGTTTTCCACATAACTATGATTTAACCTAACAGAAAAATGTCTGAAGGCAAATTTCTCATCTTTCTAATTTTTAATTAACTTGAGTGATTTTAAATTCTTGAATTTTTACTGCGAACAGACTTATTTATATTAAAAAAATAAAAAAAAAATATAAATTACAAGCTATTAATTAAAAATTCTACAATAAAAAAGTCTGCAAAACTTTGCAATATTTTTCTGCTTTTTCTCTATAGATGACAGACTTATAAACATTTTCATTCTTTAGTATTTTATATTCTTCGTTTAAAACGCCATAATTGACGGGTAGAATAATTTTAAATCTTGATAGCTTCATTATGCATACCGGTACCATAAAAAAAGTTTTGATCGTTTTGTAATGCTTTAATACACGTTTAACTTATACAGAACAAAAGTTCAGAAAACGTAGAGTTGATGAAAAGTAAAAAAACATAAAACAAAATCTAATTTTGCATTCAATAGGTCAATCAAAAGCTGTAATGGTGTGGGAAATTTGAACATCTGTTCTTAATGAGTAGACTATCTATGAGTGAGATGTAATGTCTTGTCAGTTTGCTAGGGAAAATGCATCTGTATGAGTATCAAAAGGATATTTATAGCTTTCGGAATGGACGGTTTTATCTCCCCATTATCGATTTTTTAAATTGATAGATATAGCGGATATAATTCATTTTCATTTAAGGTTTTACTCTTAACTTTATGTCTTACAGGTGCTTCTCGTGCATAATTTTTTAACTGGCTCCATTTTATATTTTAGCTTAAAATTAATTAAAATGTGAATAATAAAATTGTTTAAATAATATAAACATTTTTTTCTTCTTCTATTTTAATAAAATCAGTGCCGTTATTTATATGATCACTCGCATTGATAACATGGTAAGAGAAAAATTCCTAAGGCAGATTTCGGCTTATAAATATTAGATAAACCAGATTTAATTTATTAAATTCCAACTATAGATATATTCTTTTCATTATTTAAAGTAAAATATTAACGAAAATTTCGACGTTAGTTTAAAAAGTTAAATGAATAATCCAGCAATAAAATATTGATATTTTTAAATTGAGGATATATTGCAGTATTGACAAGATAATTTCGCTTTATTTGAGCCAGATAAAACGATTAAAAAGATTAAAAAAAAATTCTAACTTCGTAACGCTAACATCATATACAAAACTTGACAAATTAGGAGTGTGTATTAACGTCGTTTATTTTGTGACCCACTTTTTTATTGTTCTCCTCCAACCATTCTTTACAAAACTGCCAAAAATTTTTCGCTATTTAACGTTGAAAAATTGCATTTAAATGATTTAATAATGCCGTCAACAGTGACTGTATGCATCATTCAGAATGGTTAACGATATTTTTGAAAAATTCAGATGCAGATTTAAAAATGTTTAAAAGTTTTCTCTCAAACTGTTACAACTCCAAGAAAGACAAAAAAAAAAATATTATAAATAAATAATTAAAAATAATTAAATATACTTAAGATAAAAATAAATGTCATTTCATGAAAAACAAAATTTGAATCAGATATTAATTAAAAATGCATTTTATAACTCAATTAAATATCTTACAAATAAGTATACTTTTATGTTGATTTACAAGATTGAAGCATTAATGAAAAATGCTGTAAACTGAGAATAAAATTACCGTTAATTTAAATGAAAAACAATATACAGTAGGTCCTTATTTAATATAATCTCAGTTAATGTTGCCAGCAAAAAATAATTAATTTATTAAAAAATTAAAAATTTTAAAGCAGCAAAACAAAACTTAAGGCATTTCTGGGACCTAAAGTTCAACTTTCTTATATTTCCCTTCATAATAAAAAGAAAATGCAGTGGAAATCTTTAGTAATTAGAGAAAACAAAGTTGTATAGGGATACATTAACTCAAACAATATTGTCTATGAACAATATATTAATTAAATTATATAGCACACATTCAGCCAAATTGGGTGGATAGAAATGCTTATCTTTCCAATCAGAAGATCTAGGATCTAATTAAAAACCTACGACTAGAAAAATTTATGATGGGTCCATGCTAAGCTCAATCTCCATATTGTAGTCCAGCAGCCTCATTAGGCAGACTTTCATCTAAAATAGGACCTAATAGTTAAGATTGGCAGAGCCATTTAGTGAATAATGAATGATTGAGAACTGTTGTTAAAATCTAATAATATAAACCTGTGAATTCTAAACTATCTTTCATAAGAAAAAAAAAATATTTCTTTGCCTATAAGGCATAATATATAATTGCTATGTGATATACCTAACTCTCAATTTACTTTGTAGATTGGTTTTGCAAAAATACAGTGTACATGAAAATTGTGTAAGTCAAGATTAACATTTGTAAGAAAAATGAGTGACAGATTCTGTAACAAAATTAAATAATTTACATATATTTTTTAAATGAATTTATTTAACACTATTTTTATGTTTGGTTACATAATAAAATTTTAATAATAATAAAAGGGATACAGTAAAAATAAGGATGAAGGTGCAAAACCTTCAAAATTTATGGATGCAACAGTTTTTCCATATCTTCATTACATGTTAATATTAAAAAAATTTCCTTCTCATTTGAAAATTATCACTACTGCCAATAATTTCTTCTTTCTTAGAAATTTTTTCAAAAGACATTTTCGGAATTGGCAAAGAAATTTGTATATAATTTTCTGTGTAAGAATATAAATAATTTTTTATGTATAAAAATAATTTGTTTAAAAAATTAACACGACTGCTTATTTTTATTATTTATACATAAGAAAATGTATTTATCTTTGTGCACAATAGACCATTGTTGGTTGTGGTGCTTGGGCTGGGTAGGCTACTACTATTTATTCCCTTTTCTACTACTACTATTTATCTTTCCTTCTGGGCTGTATTTAGCACACAATTTTATATTCAGAAAAAGTTGTTATATATTATAAATTTTAGGAATAAAATATAAAAAATATAATAGTATCAAAATTTTCTATTGATGTAAACATGTTTGAAAAATTATGATAGTATAGAAAACCATTATAATAGTTAAGCTAGAAGATTTTTAAAAAATTCATAATTTTAACTTCCGTCATTTTTCATTCTGTTAAAAATAGTCACCCATTTTAAATCTCAAAAATGAGAACTTAAAAATTTTTCTTCATAGATAAATTCTCAGTATGAATCTATTACAGATTTTTCTCATTTTGAAAAATAGTGTATCCAAAAATGTGGAAGATTAAAAATTTAAATCATAGGACCATAATTGTATTACAGATAATTTTTTAATATTAATTGAAACAAGAATCCAAAGTGATATTTTCTCTTTCTAAAAATAAAAAGAAATGCCTAAGTTTTGTAGTTATTCTGTAGAAATTAGAAATTTTAAGTCTTAGAAATAAAATATATTGACTTTGTCATCAAAGAAACATAATATTGATTCAGTTGATTATTTTTACTATTTCTTAAAATCTTATTAAGCAGTATATTTTGTCACATGTTACATAATATTGCTTATACACATGCACACATATACAATAAATGATCTAAAATCTGAACCATATTGATTTCAGTACACCCAATTCTGTTTTTACACGAACTTCTTTTATATGATTTTGATTTAACACGAATCAGAAAAAAATTTAATTCTATTTTTACACGACTTATTTTGATTTAACATGATCGACCCAAATTCTAAGAAGAAAATTTTGCTTTACTTTTATTTTTATAACTGCGACATTGGAGACAAGGAATTAATTTGTCAGAGGAACTGTGCATTTTCCAAGATATACGGTTATTTTTGAAGTAAACCTTTATTAATGAATTGTACATTTTCATTTTTCAGCATTTATTCGGAAGGATATTTATAATAAATATAGCAATCTCACCTTTAGTAACAAACCATATATCTCGCAAAATCCACCATCTAAAATTATTTTGAATTATCAGACTAACGATGCCGTTTACTTTCAACAGTAACCATCTTGGCTTCTCATGTGATGTGATAGCGTCATTGTCAGAAAGTGTCAACGAATAAAATCTTTTTATGCGTAACTCATATTATTTTGCCTAATTTTTGTGTTCATGAATTAGTGACATTTTTTTCCTTTACAAATGATAATTTACTTTGTGATACATGTGCAATCTTTATGAAATAAAATGTTTAAGATCCTAACATGAAAACTCATGGTTTATTGTATTATTTTTGCTGATTTCTTAGAACTGGAAATAATATATTTTTCCATAGATGCAATATATTTTTTTACATGTATTCTTTGGGAACCTATCTATTGTGTAAAAATAGAATTAGGTGTATACTATAATTCAAATATTTTTTGTTTTTCATTTTTAAAGTAAAAATGCCAAAGTATGTTTTCACTCATAATTATATATTTAAACAAAAAATTTTTTTATATGAAATCTTGTCAATGTAAAAGATGATATATAATGCCAGTTTCTTTTTAATAATTTTTTTATTTATTTACATTTATAAAAAAGATAGATAGTAATTTTGATGATTCATAAAATAAATAATCTTAGACTTGTAAAAAAATATAGTATTATTTAATAAAAGTTCAATGTAAATTAATCAATGTATTTAATAAAAGTTCAATGAGTTCAATGATAAATATTTTATAACAATAATATATACTTTTAATGTACACTTTTAATGTTTTAATAACAAAACATTAAAAGTAAAAAAAATTCTATATATTTTATAGTCTTGTTTAATTTTAATTTACCTTATTTAATAATAATTGAACCATTAATACAATGCAAGAAAGCTTGATAACTGAATTATGTTTTGTAAACTCTTATTAATTATGCATATTTTTACATGTATATTTGTAGCTTGAAAATTTATAAGTATATAAATATTTTGAAAAATTCCTCTATCCTTTGTCCCCAAGATTTTTGGATTTCAGATCATTTATTTCAAATATTATAAAATAAATTTGACTTATTTCAAAGAATTTAATAATAAAATATGAATAATTTAATAGTTTTTGATAGCATGTATTATTATTTTCTTTAAATTAAATTCAAAACCAATGAATATTAATTTAATTTACTAAAATAAATAATTAAATTGTAAAATAAACAACTTGTAACATAATTTCTAGATTTTTACATATATATGTATATATATTTATATATGGCTGAGAATGAGTAGGATTATAAATTTATTATTTATTTATTATTTATGCTATTACTTAGAGATCTGAAGAAATAATTTTTAAGAAAATTATTTTAAAGATCATATATGTTGCTGTTAACAGAAGAAAATTAAGCATTAATATACAGATTTAAAATTGTTTTCATAATGATAGGACATTAAATAAAAATTTTTATGTTTATAATATGAATAAATGAAATTTTTCAATTAATTTTTTTATACAGTAATCTACATAATATCAAATTAGTAAAAAAACATTTAAAATATGTTCATGTGAATGTTGTTAATTTGCAATTGATTAAAAAGTATTTAAAGCTATTTTCTTAAATAATAACAATGTGCTACTAATTAATTAATTTATTTCTGCATTCTATTTTTTTTATGATATATTGAGATTGCTTAAACCTTATTTAATGTTGGAATAATAAAATCAATTTTTGCTGTTCATAATTTAATAATAAAAATTGAAATCTGCTTGTAATTATTTTTGAAATAATAATTGTTGAAATTAAGAATAAACTTCTAAAATTATATATAATTTTTTAATTGGTTATATAAATTTCTTTTTAAAAACTATGCATTTAAACAAAAATATTATATACTATTTAAAAATTATCGTAAAGGGATCTGCAAAATATTTATTATTAATGATATTTTTTAATATTTCAAAATCATTAAAATTTTTTCTCAGTTTTTTATATTATTATATTTAAATATAGGCAGTCCCCAACTTATCTAGATGGATTGTTCCACGAAACCATATGTAAATCAAATTTATATATGTCAGAGCATAAGATATGGAAGTTGAAAATATCTCAAATTATTAGATTTCTCATCATGAGTATGTATTATTACACTATATATTACAGTAATAAACTTAATGAACACAAAAAAAAAATTCATTCTATACATTAGCCTTTTGCAAATGACTTGCACATGCAAATTGCATTGACTGATCACAAAATTTACTGATTATATCACTGTTGTAAACCAATGATATCGTACTATATATATACTTGATGACAGCATTGGAAGGCAGTATGAGTCTATGGAAGCAGCATATTACCAACTTTTCTGATAGTAATAATGCATCACAGAATAGTTGATTTCAGTGTAAAAGGTAATAGTGTTAAGAATGGGTTTATTTTTATGTAATCCTGCCTCTGGGTTTACAGTTTTCAATTTCGAATAAACATTCAATTCATTTCGTTTGACGGCTAATTATTAACCTTTTGAGAACGAATTAAAATTACAACTTTCTGCCATTTTATAACTGTTAGAATCATTTGGAATGTGCAAAACATTATTGCTCATCTGCTCATCGTATATATTATAGACATGCAGATAATTTACTAAATGTTAAAATCATATTGATATCGTAATTTTATTTGAAGATTATAGCATATTTGTCAAAATTGTCATTATTTTATGGTAATTTACTGTAAGATCACAAATAATTTAGTGGACTATATCATCGATATAGTGATATAAATGAACTTTGGCTTCCCATAGATCCAGTACTGCTTTCTGATGCTGTCATCAGATGTACTTGTAGTTCATAAAAACTTAACATAAAAAATAGTTATATTAAATAATAAGTGTAAGTTAAGTGGTAAAGCAGTTTCTTACCATCTTGGAGGATCTAGATTCAATTTGAAGTCCATACCTTCAGTTTTTTTTATGGGGGCTGGGTTTGAGTCTGGATCTGGCTCCTTAGCTAAAATTAACTTATGTAAGTATTGATATATGTAAGTTGGGGATTGCCTGTATCTTTTAAATTTATGATACACAGATATACCTTTCTATAACATACATTGCTTTTCTAGCCCCAATTTGTATTAAATGAAAATATCTTATGTGAATTTAGAAATTACATTATAAAAGGCTTAGGCAATTCCAGATTAACAATTGACAAAGATATCTAAACCTAATTAGTGAAAAATTGAATATTTCTGAACTGTTTAACAAAACATTACATTGTTTTATTTCCATTTTTAAATATTATTTAACTTTCAACATTAATATTTCATTATTATTATTATTTTTATTATTATTATTAATTTTTTTTTGGACTTAACAATTATTTTCATGCTGCAATATTGGAATCAGCCATTTTTGTTCATGTCATAATATTAACTTCACCAAAAGATATTTCCACCAAATTGGCAAATAATCTTAATTGCATTGTTTGTGAAGATGTTATTTGTTACTTAAACTGTTTTCTAATGAAAACTAAATAAAAATACATATTATTCTACTGTGAATTAAAAACAATATAAATTCTTTGCAAGCTAATTATTTTTATAAATTATAAAATTTGGAAGAATAATAAAGAAATTTTTATAATTAATACATTTTATTATTAATTAGACGAACTCTGTTGTAAGTCAAGGATCTAGAGATGACCTTTGATGGTCATCCCTAGATCCTTGACTTACAACAGAGTTTCGATTGAACCCTGATGTCACAAGTCAAAATAGAAGTTGAAAATATCTGAAATTTCTAGATTTCTCATCATGAGTATGTATTATTACACTATACAGGGTGTAAATTATCTCCTTCAAAAAACTACACTACGATGTAGACGAAACTCATTCATCATGAGTATGTATTATTACACTATACAGGGTGTAAATTATTTCCTTCAAAAAACTACACTACGATGTAGACGAAATTCAGGTGATTAAAGTGATATAAGACACTTGGGGTCGCAAATCGCAAGCCCGAGTGGGGCGAAGAAGAAGGAAGTTTTTCTGCAACGTCATTGCAGAAAAACTGTGCCGTTGATTGTTGGTTAATTTAGTTTAACAGTTCGACAAGGTACACTGTTCTTATGGATAAGTTTGACAACAACGAGTTAGTCAACATGTACATGTGTTTTGGCAAAGCTTGTGGTAATGCACTGGCAGCAAGACGACTGTACCCTCAGCGAGTACTGCCTACTTACGAGACTTTTCGCACTGTAGACTGTAACTTGCGTGAAACGGGAACTTTTCAGGTATGGCAACACTCCAACTGAAACCCATGTAAATCATTTTCCAAAGTACCGGTACATTGGTAATGTTATTGTAACATAACAGCGATTCAGATGAGAAGCTATTGGCCCCGTGCCTTGTTTGAATGCTGTGGTAGAAGACACTGCATTACACATTGTCAATCAAGCAAAGTATGAGCCAAGCGTGAGCGAACATAGTCAATCAAGCAAAGCACGAGACAAGTGTGAGCGAACACAGTCGCCCACACTTGTCGTGCTATGCAGCGCCAAGCCATTCAGGTTAGTTTGAGGTTCAATTTACGGCGTTACTTGCAATTTTTGACCCCAAGTGTCTTATATCACTTTAATCTCCTGAATTTCGTCTACCTCATAGTGTAGTTTTTTTGAAGGAGATAATTTACACCCTGTATATTACAGTAATAAACTTAATGAACACAAAAAAAAAATTCATTCTGTACATAAGCCTTTTGCAGATGACTTGCACATGTGAATTGCATTGACTGATAACAAAATTTACTGATTATGTCACTGTTGTAAACCAGTATCATGCTATATATTTAATTTGCATAATTATACATTTAAAATTAAATTATGAAGGTTAATAGTAATGTTAAATGAATTATTTTGTTAATTCATATTTTTATTTTGAAATTTTAATTATATCAGTCTAACATAAAACAAAAAAAATAAATGAAGTTGAATATAAGCTTGATTAAGCTTCAACAATATATGTATTCAGCTATAATTTTAGATTAATATATAATTTAACATATAATCAAGACTTTCTTAAGTTTTTGTATATGCAAATGTTTTGTCTTAATCATTTCATGATTATATGAAAAATATGTGAAAAATAATATAAAATTTGTTAACTGATTTTAATTTCAACTGATGAAATCATTTAAAGTAGTGTGATCATATTTTTAATAATTGAAATTAGTAAAATTATCTTTATTTAATTAAATATATTTTTTTAATAAAAATTGAATGTTTGTATAAATTACTTATTTTCTTACACTAAGGAAAAAAACAGTCATTAAAGCCACCAGCAAAAATTTTTCGAGAACTGCTGTCTTAAAACATAAATAAATCATATGAAATCATAATTTATCTTGATTAAAGTTATGTTGCAAAAATTAAATCCAGTAATATGTTGTTTATATAATTAATATCAAATATGTTTAACTCTCATCTTTATAATTAGTCTTGTGATTCAGCCTGTGTGATGATTTACTGTCTATAGATTGTTTTAGAAAAGAATTTTTATTTTATAAATTTAGGATTTTATAATGAAGAAAAACTATCTAGATCTTAATTTTTTATAATATTTTGAACTTTTCAAGTACTGTAGTTTGTATTTATGCTTTCTTTTCAAGTATAATAATTCATATTTAAGTTATAAATTTTTCATATAATATGGAAAGAATTAGCAGAACTTATTTTCAATTTTTTTAGCAGTTTTTATTTAATAATCACATAGAGCATTAATTGCGAAAGTATAAGTTAAAATATTAGCACTAATTTAAAGTGGAAAAATGAACACAAATTCACTGTAGTGCTTTCAACTTTAATAAGTCATCTTCAGCTCACAAAAATAACAGGTTTGGAACATAAGAATGTTATAAAATATATAAGAACATTATAAAAATTCAAATTAAAATTTAAATGGATAAGTAAATAATACGATAGAGTACAACATTATATATACGTATACAGATAAATAGTTTAAACAGAATAAAAACAAAGGTTATATAAAAATAATAAATAGTAAGTTGAAATTATAATAGATGGGAGTGTAATCATAAAAACCATTGTGGAGGTATAGTAGCGGGTAGACAGTCATTGATGACGCAAGTCTTCTTAGTATATTTCGCTATGACAACGGCTTCTGCAGTCTTGATGTCTTCTGCTCCACTACATTGTCTGACTATACGCTCCAATCAACATCGATATCATGCTCATAAAAATGCCTCCCTAGGGCCATAGAGAAGATACCGTTTCTTATGTCATTTCGATGTTCATTCAGACGGGTGGCAAGAGACATTTTAATTAATTAAGTTAATTAATTAATTAGTCGAAAAATGAGAAAAATTTATTAAAATACTGTCATTTTTTTTAAATAAAATATGTTTATTGATATGTTTTTTCTTCATTTCAATATTTTTATTTTAATATTTTATTTAAATTTTTGAATTTATAACAAAAAACATAACACATATAAAAATCATCTACTTTCGTACATAAACAGTTATAACATTTTCTATCCTATTCTAATTGGCCTTGTGATATTTTGTTGACATATTGCACCCAATAGCACATGCAGCACAGTAAAGTAGGCTTGGCTGCGATTTCCCGTGAAACGACTGGATGCCATAAAACAATAAAAGTGCCATGTCTCCTTTTATAGCCTGGGGTTGTTTACATTAGGATTTTCTCATATTTTACTAAATTATCTGTAAAAGTAAAGCAAAAAATAACCAAATAAGTAAAAATATTGTATATTTTAACAGAATTAACCAAAATTTTTGTATTATCGGTAAAAGTTTTTCAATTTTACGAATTTTCCAGCTCATCATACTAAAATTCCATGTTTTAGTTAAAATTTCAAAAATAAATTTCTCTCATTCCAAAATCAAAATAAAATTACTAAAATATAATAGAATAGAAAGCAGAATAGATAATATTCGATGAAAAATAGTCCAAATTCTATAATACAGTTCATCCACATTTTCTATCTTTAGAACAGAATTTAGAAAGAAATTTTGGCAATCGGAGAATTTAGGACCAATCATTGGAGTCACGTATTTTCACCCAATAAAGGCAAAAAACCATTCTGCGATAGTTTCACTGTGTAACTCAGGATTGAATTTTATTTATATTGTTTTTTTTATCATTTTTTGTTCTGAAAACGGGCTGTCTTTCCACATCAAAGGCATTCAAGGAGTTAATGCTTATATTTAGTAAATAGCAAGCAAATAACATAAACATTATCTAGACTTTAATTTCAAACAAGAGATTACTTACTCAAATTTAGCTGTCTGTGGTTCCATTTCAAGTAGTTCTCTAATAGGAGATTTTGGAACATGTGTGCTGAAGAATTCTTTAAATATAGAATATATATTATAAATAACTATTTTCAATTAATATAAGTGTTAATTTAAATATTAAATTTTTTATGAAAATTTTTAAAGTTAATAAAATATACCAATTTCAGGTTTCATCATTGCATAATACACTCTCCATACACAATCTAATGACATTTCACTATCAAGATATATTGCTCCAGCAACTGATTCAAATACATCTCCTAATGCTTTAGGCACTTCAACTTCTTCTGCTTCCTCACATTCTTCTTCTTCTAAATAATAATTCTGAAATACATGAAATAGTTATTAAAAATTAAGTTTTTCTTATAATAAAATACAATACATTGTAACTCAGATTTTATATTATTGTATTTTATGCTTTCTTATGATATAAATATTGGACCTGATTAGCTTTCATACAAATTAATATAAAATTTTCTGAAAATTTATGATATCAGAAAACTGAAATTCCTGCATTTTATGACATATCAGCAACTTGATCATAAAATATATATATATTTTGTACCAATGTTCACAATGAACTTTTTGCACATGAAGTTGCATATGTATAAAACACATCTGATATAGTAATCTTGATAATAAGTTGCTTTCACCATTACTATATATTATTTCTCTTGCTCTTTATGTATTTACATTTGCTTTCATTCTCATCTATAAGACAGATTAATAATTTTGTATTTTTAGATTTACGATTTCAATTTTAGCTTTATTTTTTTTATTTTTTGAACTATCATGTTTTTTTTTTTTTTTTGGATTAAATTGTCATTTTGAACTCTTCAATACTTTAGTTTTGATCACATATTTTGTTGGCTAATTTTGTTATTGAACTGACATTTTTGAAGTTGTTTAAATTAGATATTTTTAATTTAAAAATTCCAGAAAAGGAAGAAAAGCTTTGTCACATGAAACCAAAGTTTCTATTTTAAAATAAAGCAAATTCATATACAGGAACAAGAATGTCTCTCACTAAAGATCCTGAAATATCTACTTCAACTTTAAATACTATCCTAAAAATTAAGATAGCACTATATTTTGTATAAACTTCTTTTCTCTTAATTTACATTTTCCTTAATTTTATATCATTTTCATTTTCCCTCTGAAAAATGTAATATGGGTAATACTGTATTAAATTAGAATAGTACTATTACACTGCCAAAATAACTTAAAAACTATAACTATCAGCAATATGGCAGGAAATAAATTCATAATACTACAAATAAAATAAAAAACAGTAGTTTTTTATTTTACTTGTATTATTATGAATTTATTTCCTGCCATAGTGCTGATAGTTATAGTTTTTTCTGTATTAAATTTATAAATTTAATAATGTTTGAAAAATTTCTTGCAATATATTTTTGTTAAAATAGAAATCAAAAGGATTGTTTTAAAATTTATTATCAATCTTTAGTACTGTACTGTAATTCCCAAAGCACCAATGTTAGTAATGCATAATTATGCTAAAAACGCAACGCTAACCCCAATAGCAAAAAAAACATTTAATAGCAAAATAAGTATATAAGAAGCACTTTCAGCTAATAAAAAACCATCATCAGCTTACATAAATGTAATGGAATAGAATGCAATGTTTTGCATGGCATTATAAAAAGTTCTAAAGAACAGATGTTTTTAAATTCAAAATATTAAAGCAAAATACAAAAATATAATATTGTCATAAGCATAAAATAGGATAGTCAAATGTACAGTAATACAATATTATAATTGGATTAAATAAATACATGAATAAACATAAAATGCAAAAAGTAAATACAAATATAATTCAAAATAAATTATATACTGAGAGTACAATAAAATGCTTACGATAAAAAACTTATAATTCTACTGAAAAGCAGATATTGGTTTTTGTTTCTTATTTGCATAATTATGTATTTTATTACTTTTAATAAAATATCATGTAACATATGATATTTCATGACAGAATTTAATAGCTCATAGTCTAATCATCACTTGTATCTCTTCTTGTTTTTCTGTCTCTTATTCTATTTGTTTTTAGTGCTGAAATTGTGACAGATGTTAGTATTTTAAATTTTCATGACATTTATGTTAAGTGTTTAGGATTGTCATATCATTTTTATTTAAAAATAAGGTATTTGTAATATTGTATAGACATATTCATAAATAAATATAAAATATACATGTGAGGAAGTTAACTTTGACCTGTCCTATTTTTATTTTATTATGCACTCTATTACCTAAGCATTTAAATTTATTAAAATGTCTGTTAGGCTTAACATAATATCTGTTTATCATTCTTGTATCAGCAAGTGAGTAGAGTATGGTTGTGTGAAAGAGTTAAAGACTAATAAAACAAATATCAGAAAAACAACAATACTAACCTAAAGACAAATGTAAAAAAGAGATTTTTGAAAGATATAAAAGAGCACATATACAGGGATAAGATATATGCAATAAGATAAAAGAAAAACCAAAAATAAATAAATAATGCATTACAACATGAGAAACAATAAATACATTAAATGTATAGGAGGACATCCAGTTCAAATAATAACAAATAACAATGTTGTAAAATAAATGCTAATATGAAGTAAAATACAAATAGCGATAAAAATACTAAAATTTTTTCCTTTTTCACAGAGCCGGATTTAATGGTGGGTGCACCGGGCGGGCCCGACTTCTGGGGGTCCACAAAACCCCAACTGTGCACATTTTCCTAATGCAATTATAATTATGTACAAGTTTTCAATCAACAGTAAAACCTGATAGTATGTTTATATTCGCTTATTTTCATTAACAATCGAAGCCCAAATACAATGACAAACAATTACCATATGAAAATTTTGTTAACCATGCTAATTTCAAATGCATCAGGGGAACGCTCATTTTCTTGTATGAAAAGAGTAAAAAATAACCTTAGAAATTCAATGTCAGAAGAAAAATTAAATAACATGGCTATTTTATATATAGCAGGGTTGGCCAAATTTCATATTACAAGCCACATATAAGAATCTCCAATACTTGAGAGCCACAGTTTCTTTCTGGATCAATGAGAACAGCATCAGTTTTTCAGATAATATTAATAATGATTTCAAAAATTGTTTACCTGTATTTCAGATGCATTTATTTCGGATAGATGCATACTACTTTTTACAAAAGATAGAAAATAACACAGGTCTGCAAAACAAATTTTTTTTTCAGCCACATGGGATATTTTTGGTAAATTTTACATTTTTTAGGTGCTGAATCCAATAACAACCCTCATTTGCATCCATCACGTACAGTTTTTTTGCAAAACAGGGTTAGTTTTCATTCAAAAGATAATATTTTATTACAATTAACTAAGCATAATTTTTCTTATATCAATAATTGAAATAAAGAAACAAAAAACTATTCCTATGATATATTTAACATTACATGTTTACTCCTTTTGTCTGTGAAACCTTTTCTTCTTCTCTTTGATGCTACTCCGAACACGCTTTCGCTTTCCATCTTGTGTTTCCTGCCTGAGCATCCAACAGTAATCAGATAGCATGTTGACGTCCCATCTTCCTTGGTATCGTCTCTCCATATCACGAACATCCTGGTGAAATCTTTCACCCTGCTCTTCACTATAGGCTCCTCAGTTTTCAGGAAAACAGTCAATATGAGAGTGTAGGAAATGAACTTTTAAGCTTATCTTGCATCCTTGAGCTTCATACGCAGCCAACAAGGGTTTTGTAGAGAGGGTCTTTAGTATTCCCCAAAAAACTGTGCACTACATCCTTAAAAAAGTTCCACCCTTCTTTTTCTTTTCCTCCATTGTTTCTGAAAAGAGGGGATCGTATAACAGTTTTCGTATGTCGAAGCCATTAAAAACGCCCTCTTTCAACTTGGCTTCTGACAGTTTGGGAACTTGGAACACAGATATCTGAAGCATTCCCTATCTTTAGGCAGTGATTTAATAAACTGCTTCATAAGCCCTAATTTTATATGAAGAGGTAGTAATAAAATCTTTTCAGGTGGAACCAATTTTGTATTTTGTTTGTGTTCAGCAAACAAAATCCTGAACTTATTGAGCGTGTTGAAACATAAACAATCTGATAGCAGGCTTGTTATACTCATTCCTAATTATTAGATATGGTTTTTTGACTCAAGAATAGAATACCAGATTTCAGTTTAAAAAAGCAAATTTTACACTTAAATTACACTAAACACTTGAGTTTTGGAAGAAAACCTGACGTGATGGAAAATTTTAAATATTTTTCCCCGTTTCAGTGAGTAAAAATCTATAAGAAACAGTCAAAAAATCCTATGCAGTGTTTTGGTTGCAGACCAGTGTAATATATCTAATTGTTTTAACTTGAATAAGTATTTGCTTCATATTTACTTTCATAGTATGGAGCCACATTGAAGATATCAAAGAGCCACAGTTTGGCCACGTCTGATATATAGTGATTTACTTAAAGTGTTGATTGTGAAGAAATAATTGGCAAGTTTGCAAAACTAAAATCTAGGAAAAACTTGGAATTTAAATATAAGGACTAGGAATTTAAATATTTTCATATTTTAATTTCAAGTAAAATTCTATATATTTAAACAATATAATATTAAAATTTTGTTGGAATAAAATATAAATAGTACATATGTTTTATTTATTTAAAAATATGGTCAATATGTATTTTTATTCCATTGATTCTCCCTTTTTATAGGGGGCCCAATATTTTCTTCTGCGCCCGGGGTCTCAAGCAGTCTTAATCCACCACTGCATTTTCATTGGAATTGATAAAAGCTTTATCAATTAGATTTTTAAGGTTAAAATCATAAATATTGAAATGATGCAAATGCTTAGCAGTAAAATATAAACACTTGATTAAAATGTATTTTATGATAAAGACACAATTAAAATAATCACATATGGGTTTGTCTTCACTCATCAAAAGATACCTTTGGCGAATCAGCTGTGATCAATGAAATTTTGGATGAATAATGGTCTCTCTCCAATTCCTATAATAACTAAATTCCCAGGGTTCAAATAATGATTTAATGTTGTAGTTTGTTGTTAGTTTATTTTTTCTACAATACACTTTTATTCCAAAAATTTTGCAAAATTATGAACTAAACATTTTAAAAACAAAAGCACTAATTACAGTTAAGTCTATAAAACAAGGATAAACATCACAATAAGCACTTGAAGCAGGATAAAAACACTAATTTATTATTAGATATATATAATATGCACTACATATACTAATATTACATAATAAATTAGTGTTTTTATCCTGCTTCAAGTGCTTGTTGTGATTTCTTTTGTTATTAGAAGCAGCAGAACTCAGTTGTTTACAGTTAAGGATAAACATTTATTTAAAAACTCTTTTGATCTTCAAACAAGATCCTCATCAGTTTTTAGTTCTTAGAATACTAAAATTTACAAAAATTATTCTAAGAATTGAAAACTGATGAGAATCTCATTTGAAGATCAAAAACGTTTTTTAAATAAATATTTATCCTTATTTTATAGACCTAACTGCAATTAGTGCTATTGTTTTTAAATGTTTAATTGTTCTACATATGCTGCCATATCTACAACAGCTATTGTCTGATAATGGAATGCAAATCAAAAAAGTGATGAAATGAATTACAAAGAATGGATGATAACTGGAAAGATTAACTCTGTATAAAAATATTATCAAATAATAGTGTGGGTTCTAATTTTCTCTCAGAAAAGTAGAAATATATTAATTAATGATCTGATTTAGGACATTTTTATAGGCATTTTATTTTATATTAAAATTATTGTTTTTTATAATTGAAAATAATATGTATTAAAGATAATATTTCCATTGGTTCAGAAATTTCTGTATAAACAATAATACAAAAACAAATCAATTAATTGTTAAAACCAATCTTTGTAATTTGAAAAATTAAGAAAGTAACAGAAATAAATATTACATTATTTATTTTTTTTATAATTATTAGATATTTGGATATAGATTCAATTTGTCTTTTCAACATTTAATTGAAATATCAGTTATTAATTTATTTCTTTATTTGTTCATTATCATCTATGAATATGAAAAGCAGTAATAGTCACAATTTGAATCCTGTTGTGTATCTGTATTTATTTTTTTTGTAAAGCTTTTTATTTTTTACAAGACATACAGCTCTACTAGCAAGTATAAAGTTATTTATTATGGTAAATTACATTTTCGGATCTTTCTACGATCCCTCTTCAGTACCATTCATTTAACTATACACTATTTTTAAAAGAACATTATAAAATAGAATATACATTTTTCATAAAACCTGGTTTTATGAAAAATGTATATTCTATTTTATAATGTTCTTTTAAATATGGTGTATAGTTAAATGAATGGTACTAAGAGGGATCGTGAAAAGATCCTAAAACGTTATACCATAATAAATAACTTTATACTTGCTAATAGAGCTGTATGTCTTGTGTAATTAGTTTAAAGCAAGTAGTTTCCTGTAATATTTTTATTTTTTATTTGTTGTTTGTCATCATAAGTCATAAATGCCCAAAATTTATGAATTTCCCACTATTAATATTTATATTATGCTCACTTTATCATAATAAACTTAACAAACACAAAAATACAAGAACCAGATACAAAAAGCAAGTTTTTTGTATATTAGACTGTTGCTCAGAGATTCAAACCCTTGTCCATTGAATTAACCAATCACAAAATTTCTTGAAAACCTTGCTGTCATGGGTATGAATGATCATTAACTTGTGGTAGTCTTAATCTGTAGGAAATAATTAAGACAAATTAAGCACTTATTAGCAGTTAAGAACAGTTTATTTAAAAGTAACTAACACTTTTGACTATTCACTAATTTGTCTTAATTTCCTATGGCTGAACTAAGAAAAAGCAATTTTTATTCTAACACGTTGGTGGTCTTAAGTCAAGGACTATATATTATCATTAAGCTTTTTTAACATTCAGATATATTAATGATAATATATTATATACATTATTAGAATATTAACTAGCATACTAACATATTTATATCTATTTTTATTTATTAACAAATAGTGTGTGGAAAAGACTTTGAAGAAGCAACACATGGAGCTATATCTTCTCCTGGTTATCCTAATCAATATCCACATAATAGAGATTGTTACTGGAAAATCAAAGTACCTTTGGGAAAGCGTATTTCAATTTATTTTACTGCATTTAAATTAGAACATCATGAAAATTGTTCTTTTGATTTTCTAAAGGTATAATAATTCTTTACAATTCTCTATGATTATTCTTTTAGAGATATAAATGCTTTTTATGAAATATTTTATAAAATAGTTAATCTTATATTATTTTCAAATGGATTTTTTGAAGATCTATGATGGGCTATCAGAAAATGATCCAGAATTAAAGAAATATTGCACAACTCTTCTTCCTCCTCCTATACAAACTTCTGGACCACATGCATTATTATATTTTCATAGTGATGAAACATTAAGTGATACAGGTTTTCAACTTGGTTATTCTGCTATTGCTGGTAAGTTACTTTATTTATAAAACAGAAATTTCTATTGAAGCAAGAGCTAATTTTACAATTTTTTTAATAATAATACATAATCTAGGAGAAAATTTTGAGATGAAAAGTTTAAATTACAAATTTCTGAAGAAAGAATTTTTTATTCACATTACGTAAACCAGCTCAGCCAAACTTCCCCTGGCGGTCAAAGTCTATATTAAATTTTCAACAATTATTTTTTGAATTAACCCTTTGGTGCCACCATCTATTGAGTTAATAATTAATTAATTAAATTTAGAATATAGAACTAAGGTGGCACCATCTAGTAATTAATGATTTAATTACCGGTAATTAATTATTAACTCAACAGATGGTGGCACTATAGTTTTAATTCAAAAATAATCGTTGAAAATTTAATATAGAATTTGTCCCCCAGGGGAAGTTTGGTTGAATTGCTTTACATAATTTGTAATGGTTAATCCCCTGATTAGTGTTGATTAGAGTGTTTTTTATTTACTACTGTATTATGGATAGTTAAAGAATATGCAGGTTGAACACCAATTTTCTGGATATTAATGATTCCTTTAATTCATTCAGTGCTTTTAATATGACTAGACAGAAGGAAAATGAAACAGAAAATGATAAAAAACAAGTTTAAAAATTCACCCTTGATTTTATTAATCCAGTTTTTGCAAATTAGACTTTTTTGTGTGTATTCAGTGAAAATATGCCCTTTTGAAGGTGGTTCCTAATTTTTTCAGTTGTTAAAATATATTTTTAAATTACCGTATTTTCCTGTATATAATCCGCGGATTATGTGTTAAAAAAGTTTCAAATTTCGTTGTGCGTATTATACGACGCCGCGGATAATCTGATAAAAAACATTCTCCATCAGAAAAGCTTACAATAAAGTTTTGAAAGAAGTAAAGAAACATTGTTTATATTTGAACAGCTCAATAGAATTTGGATTATCCCATCCTGTTGATTTTGTAGTATAATCTATCAAAGTTATTCCAATTATGGGATTTGATAAAATGATATTTTTGAAATTTTTCGAAAAAAATCATATTTTTCATAAAATGAACTATAAAATGCTGAAAATTAAAAAATATTATAGATAATAGGAAGACATTGGCTAAATCTGTAAAAATAAACTAAAATATATCTTAATCATTCATTTTTTGTTTCAATTTTGCTGAAATTTAAAAGAAAAATTGCAAAAAACAAAAAAAAACATCCTCAGACCATTTAAAGGGGCATGATACTTTTATTGCTTTACAGCAGCCACTCACTTCCCAGGAAATTGCAACCAAGCCTACAAACATCCTCAGACCATTTAAAGGGGAATGATACTTTTATTGCTTTACAGCAGCCACTCACTTCCCAGGAAATTGCAACCAAGCCTACGGAGAAAATCACAGAAAACAAAACATAAGCACCTTCAGGCCATTTTAAGGGGCATGTCATTTTTATTCCTTTACAGCATCCACTCACTTCCTGGAAAATTGCCGTCAAGGTTACTTTGCACATTGGTGTGTAATATTTGGTGCTGTGCAACAGTAAATCATTTATAATCCAATTAGTGCAATGTAAAATATATTATAGCTGCTTATGTATAAGATAAAATCATTTTTGTATATGTTACAATTTTTTGATATAAATTTTAAAAATTTATAAAAAGTACTGCCAAAAATTGTGAAATTAAAGTAAGAACAAGTTAATAAATATAAAATATTAATAAAAATAATAATATTTCATTGAATACATGTAATTTTTTTAATAATTGTATGATGTGACTTCATTCAACAACAGTTACATAGCTCATGATTTTTTATAAATAATTTTCGAAAATTTTGCCAAATTTTTTCATTCATTTTGTTCAGAAGACTTGTTCCTATCTAAAAATATCAACTATTTTATAGGATGGCTAAAATTTCAGAAAAAAAATTAGGTTTTCATTGCTCTCATATTCATAACAAAAAGCTACAAAATATAAAATTCCAAAAAAGTGCTTACATTGTTAGAAAGATAGCAAAAAATGCAATAAATACTGAAAATTTCAAAAAATTTCAACAAAAATTAAGTGAGATTTTACAATTTTAATTTTTTTATGTTTTTGAATATTAACTAGTTTAATTTCAAAAATAGCTAGTACTCAAGAGGTTAATTCAGAAAAAATCATCACTATGATGATTTTTTCTGAATTAACCTCTTGAGTATTAGCTATTTTTGAAATTAAACCTATGGTAGTTAATATAGTGCAAAATCCTTGCTACTTTCTGACCACAGCACAACAATGGAACACAAAACATAAAATGCTTCTGCTAATTTTATGTCTTGATAACAATCAACAGTGAGGATTTCCAATGATTAATGATAACTCACCTAAATTAGTTTTTGCAGCATAGTTATGGGCATTGTAGGAGAATAAACAATACATCTATATTTATTAATCTTTGTTTTTCTTCTAAATCTATTATTTATATTATTATTTTGTATTTTATAACTAATTTTCTGGCATCATCTAATATTTTGTATTTTAAATATCACAAGAATACATGATTTTTCAAACATGTACAATGTTTAGAATATACACCTACTTGAATCATTTATAATTGCTGATGATAGCTTTATTAAACTAAAAATGTTTGAGTTTTTCTATATTCTCTCTTAAATAAACTTTTTCTACCTAAGAAGTGCTTGTTTACTAAGAAGATTTATCCTTCATTCTTTAAAAAGTTAAAATTATGAATATGTTTTCTATAACTTTCAATAGAAGATATTCATTTATATATCTTCTAGTCACATAGTTTGACATATTATATCTCAAAAATTATAAATATAAGCAAATAATAATGATATAAAACTTTCCCTGATCAGTTTTCCATTTTGAATTATTTGAAAAATTTTCCATATCTATTATTATTATAGAGATATACAGGATTTATGGAATTGCATACAATGATAAATAATAAATTTTTTACTGTGGAATGCCATGCTTAATAAAGCATGGCATTCCACAGTATTGTGTAATGCATTTTTCACTATTCAGTTGGTATTCCAATGATACAATATACATAATGACTTAGAGCATACTATTGCAATGGCTGGGACAATCATTTGTTGTACACTTGACATCTTTCAGCCAACCAGGAATTCATGATGCAATAGAATTCAGTGTTGTCTTCTTTTTTTTTAAATTTTATGTTTTTATTTTCTCATTTTTATTATTCACTCTCAGATATTTATGGAATTGTATTAATATTTTTGTATTTCAAACTAGGCTATTTAATTCTAAGGTATGTAGCTGAGGTATTTTGTGATTATAAGTTATTCCAAGTCTGTTTTTAATACTGTCAGTTTAGGAACTTTAAATGTCCATTAAGTGTTTTGATTATTTTTAAATTCAAGTTCAATAACAACTCTGCTTAAGACACTCTCTCTTTGGTATGTGTTTACAATTGCACATTAATATATCATATGTTAATTTTTTCATCATGTGTGTTAAATGGGGAGAGTAAAAATTTCTAGTTTATAAATTTATATTTGTTTGTAATTGTCTTAGCCTGATGATGGCTCCCAAGGTTGATTGAAAACATTATTCAAATAAAGTAATTTAACTTCTGCAATTTTGAACTATTTTTTTAATTATGTATTTTACATTTGTGCAGAAGCAGAAAGATGCAAAGATATATGGTTAAGATTATATGTTTAAATAAAAAAAATTGATAGTATTTAATAATAGAATACCATAATACTAAATATTAATTGTAACACTAAGATGGGAACGTATCTACAACATCAATAAAAGCCTAGATAATGCAGCTTTAGCACAGAGTAAAAATCAGCAATTTAAAAATTAATTGGAATTATGCTAAAATAGTCCAGCTAGAAGAAAATCCTATAAGAGGAAAAATAGCAGAGACACTTCACATCTACAACAAGAGAAAAGATGATATTCTACTGGTTAACAGGGTATGCACCATTTCCATGTGGTGCTAATTTTAATCAAATTAGCACCACTTGGAAATGATGCATACAAAATGGGCTAAGATAATTTAATCAAGACATACATTATTACTAGATAGATTATCTATGTATTTATCTATATTTGTGAGGAAGTTAACTTTGACCTATCCTATTTTTATTTTATTATGCACTCTATTATTTATTGTTATTTTCCTATATTCTAACATATTATATTTTAGTTTAAAAATTAACTTACTTCCCATGTTCTCCGCCTCCGTTGTTAGCAAGCACAATTAACTTACTTCCCATGTTCTCCGCCTCCGTTGTTAGCAAGCACATGATA
>AYEL01080806.1:0-14180 GCA_000484575.1 Olivierus martensii
CAAAACAGTGTCTAGTATGGATATGAAAATGACTTTTCCTAGAATCCGAGCAGGCAGAGTTGTAGATTACTTATTACATTTTGCAAGAGGGACATTGTGGCTATGGCTCGGGACCTCCTAGGATTGAGGCCCACCAGCATGTACATCGTTTCTGCAACACAGGGAGAGTAGATATTAGATGGTTGTGCGCTATTAAATAAATATATACTAACTTAAGGTCATACAACGTAAGGTTTAATGTCTTATAAACTGGCGTCTTTTAATCTGAGACTAACCTAATGTTCTAATCTAAGGTAACCTAGAGTGGAGGAGGGAAGCTTACTGCCGCAAATCAGCTCCGTTGTCTAAAAAATTTGTTTTTTGCATTTGACAAACGTTGTTTAATTAATGACTACGATACAGTCTCTTGAGGCTATGTAGGACGCAATACAATGCATTTTTAAAATAACTATGTATTTTTTTATTGTTTATTTTTTGAAAAAAGTCCGTTTCTAAGTAAATTCATTTTTTAAAAAAATGCGTTTTTAAACGAATGCCATTTGTGTTTTTGTATATACACGTATATTATCATGTTTACATAATAAAAATCATTTTTTAAAATAAAAACTTTTTACGTTTTTTATAATGTACGTTTTCGAAAAAACATGCAAATAGGTTTTTTTAAAAATGAATTTACTTATAAACGGACTTTTTCAAAAAATAAACAATAAAAAAATACATAGTTATTTTAAAAATGCATTGTATAGCGGCCACATAGGCTCAAGGGACTGAATCGTAGTCATTAATTAAACAACGTTTGTCAAATGCAAAAAAAAACAAATTTTTTAGACAACGGAGCTGATTATAAATGTTTATAAATGTAATAATACCTTTAGTTAATATAAACTAACTCATAGAAATACGTTTATTTAATATAAACCTCATAAATTTAAATTTTTCATCATCATTCATTTTAAATTATTATTCTTGAATCATTTCTGTATTATCTTGGTGTCACTCAGTGGAAATTTATGTTGGTATTGATAATTTTAAAATCATCTGTATTACCCAAAACTATAGAATTAACAATATTAAAAATACTGTTAGCATACACTGCAAAAAGAAGTCGTTCTAAAGCTGACCTTAAGCTATTTGTTAACGTATACTGATCTAATTTCAGTCTATTAATTGCAATTATATTGAATCTCGTGTGAAATAATTTAATAATTCAATCAGTAATGCACACATCTAAAGCAAATTCGTTCATTAATCTATCACACAAAATCTGTAAATGCACATTTTCATAAATGACTATAAAATCCAAATATTTAGTATAAGTAGTTAAATTGTATAAGTTGATTTATTGTTTCCAACAAAACGTTTATTATCACGTAGCTTATGTGGGTCATAGATACGTCAGAAAAACTAGCAGGGGATGATTATTCAAAAGAAATGAACGGCATGTGACCGTTGTCGAGATGAAGATTGATGAATGCAAAGATATCAAATAAAATTTTTGTATAAACTATTTTATATTTGATAAAAACATTTCGTCAAATTTCACCATACCACTTCTCACATTTCAAAAGGAGAGGACACAACCTCCCCCTCATACCTGTATGTTAAAAAGTCGGCGTTAACATACAGGCTGAGATCTATCGAAAAATGACTCGTGTAAAAAGTGTTTAGGTCACTATGCTTTGTTTTAAAAAATCGAGGATAAATGCCATGACGCCGGACTGCGCCACTTATATACCTAAAAAATTAGACTTCCTTACAGCCAAAGTGTCGGCGTAGTGGTAAAGGACTTTCCTGCGCAACTGAACATTGTAAGTTCGAGTTTCGCTTACGTACTGGTTTTTTTCTTTAATTGAATAAATCAAAATATTACTAGCAATAAAACTTCAGATAAAATCAAGTTTTTTTGTTGTCATAGTTACGTTTGACAAAATCGCTTTTCAATTATTATTCGATCTCTTTATCACTCTCACTCTCACACTCTAATGGCCGCATTCACATGCGAATTGTCAATTCGAAAATTGAATTGTGTCACCTGACTTTACGCGCGTATATTAATGCGCAAAGATTGTATGTTTTCACGTGTTTTAGAGCATGGAGATCGGAATAGATTCTAATAAGAAAAATTATTCAAATTTCGTTATTGTAATTAATAGAAAAATATAAAACTAAATATTATATAGAATAAAAAAATTAATAACCTATATTAAAAAATAAAAAAGTTTAATAACCAATCGTCAAAAACAAGATGCATGAAGAATAGGTGACAGATAATTGTTTCTTTCACTATTAAAGCTAAGAACATTTTGAAATTCCTCAGTTAGCGATCAAACCAGATCTTTATGCATACGATATCAGTTGTGGTACTGATCTCTGTTTAGTACATCTATATCAATAATTTATACAGAATATATTTTTCGAGATTGTTATTTTCTGAAAAAACTGTTTTCTTTTAACTCCTGTTAAAACAAAACGTCTTCGCACAAATCCACAAATCGCAATCATCCATCTTGTTTTCTGAATTGGCTAATTACGTGCCTGCGTCGACTCTTCTTCGAGAATTAATCCGTCGATAAGAACAAGTTAGATAACCATTCACAGTTTAACCTATATTAAAAATAAAAAAGTTTAATAACCAATCGTCAAAAACAAGATGCATGGAAGAATAGGTGACAGATAATTGTTTCTTTCACTATTAAAGCTAAGAATATTTTGAAATTCCTCAGCTAGCGATCAAACCAGATCTTTATGCATACGATATCAGTTGTGGTACTGATCTCTGTTTAGTACATCTATATCAATAATTTATACAGAATATATTTTTCGAGATTGTTATTTTCTGAAAAAACTGTTTTCTTTTAACTCCTGTTAAAACAAAACGTCTTCGCACAAATCCACAAATCGCAATCATCCATCTTGTTTTCTGAATTGGCTAATTACGCGCATGCGTCGACTCTTCTTCGAGAATCAATCCGTCGATAAGAACAAGTTAAATAACCATTCACAGTTGGAGATTAACTCTCGAAATTTCTTGTGGTGAATACGAAAAATGGGACTGATCTTGGATCCGAGTATTAATCCACTGTGGCAAATATGGCCGTAAATGTAATTCCCTATTCGTCGGGTGATATATAATATATCCATTTGCAATCGAAGCCTCTTTACGTATGGGATAGTAGAAACTCATCGAATAACTACAATCCCAGACATAACTATGATAAAAAACCTGATTTTATCTGAAGTTTTATTGCTAGTAAAATTTTAAGTTATTCTCTTGATAAAAAACATTACCTAAGTGAAACTCGAACTTTCAACGTCCAGTTCCGCAGGTAAGGACCTTAACCACTACGCTGGCGATAATTTTGAAATACTTGCAATTTTTTAAGTATATAAGCGGGCGATCCGGCTTTATGACCTTTGAATTCGATTTTTTATTAACGAAGGCATAGTGGTCTAAACCCTTTTACATGAGCCACTTTTCGGTGGCCCCTAACCTGTAGGTAAAAGCCGATCCAAATCGGTGGGACGGAGTAGTATTCTCACATTTGAAGAGTTCTATCCTTGTTTCTTTAACAAAGAATAACTCGAAAACGAAACAACCTATCTTAATGCGGTAAAAAGCATTTTATAGTATATTTGTTCCTAATTTTGTTCATGAGAATTACGGTGCGTAAATAAATTTCAAAGGTTTATTAATTTGCACGTACACTCTTACCCTGTTTCGGGTTAAGTGGGAGATAGCTGACATTTTGTCGCAAATATAAAATTTTCAAAAATGATTTAAAAGGTATTAGCTACGGATTGCTTTTGTTTAACGACCCTGCCGAATATCTATAGGATAGGCTGAAATCTCTTCGTTTAAATCTAACATTGTAAATACCGCTCTGCGCTTATCCCACTTAACCTTATATTAATTTTTGATAAAAGTTTCAAAATTTCATTTTATTAAATTGTATACATAACTATGACAAAAAACCTGATTTTAGCTGAAGTTTTATTGCTAGTAAAATTTTAATTTATTCTCTTGATAAAAAACATTACCTAAGTGAGACTCGAACTTGCAACGTCCAGTTCCGCAGGTAAGGACCTTAACCACTACGCTGGCGATAATTTTGAAATACTTGCAATTTTTTAAGTATATAAGCGGGCGATCCGGCTTTATGACCTTTGAGTTCGATTTTTTAATAACGAAGTCATAGTGACCTATACCCTTTTACATGAGCCACTTTTCGGTGGCCCGTAACCTGTAGGTTAAAGCCGATCCAAATCGGTGGGACGGAGTAGTGTTCTCACATTTCAAGAGTTCTATCCTTGTTTCTTTAACAAAGAATAACTCGAAAACGAAACAACCTATCTTAATGCGATAAAAAGCATTTTATAGTATATTTGTTTCTAATTCTGATCATGAGAATTACGGTGCGTAAATAAATTTCAAAGGTTTATTAATTTGCACGTACACTCTTACCCTGTTTCGGGTTAAGTGGGAGATAGCTGACATTTTGTAAGATTTTGTCGCAAATATAAAATTTTAAAAAAATGATTAAACGGTATTGGCTACGGATTGCTATTGTTTAACGACCCTGCCAAATGTCTATAGGATAGGCTGAAATCTCTTCGTTTAAAATCTAACTTTGTAAATACCGCTCTGCACTTACCCCACTTAACCTTATATTAATTTTTGATAACATAAAACAGTCAAATGTGGAATTATAATTTAAAAATTATGCAAATGATTGAGTAATTCACATATTTAGAGGCAGGCACTATAACAAATGTTAAGATAAATTTGGCAACACTGGAGCACCCACCTACTTGTCTCAGCTCATCAAATAGTGGCTATTCTAGTCATATATAGATAATAAGTAGCAAGAACATTTACATTTTGTATTTATTCTAAAAAAGTGAATAAAAATTTTATTATTAACAATTACATTCTGGACTATTTGAAACCAGACTATGTGAGGTATTGCTGTAGCTAGATGAATCACAATTGTAACTATCAGTGTGTAGATGATATTTGCATATAAACTGCAAATTTTCTGAACTTAAAATAGCATCCAGACAAAAAGTGCATAACCTCCATATAATTGACAGAATCATTTAGCATACATTTAAAGAAATAAGAAACTTGAGACCACTTTTGTGATTCATGATTTTGCTTATTCAAAGATTAAGATCTTATTTTTTTATGTAATTTGTTAAATATTTTTTAATTTGACATTAAAATAAAAAATGTTGGGCACCTTTTCATATTGTATTTTAATAATTTTTGTATATTAATTTAAATTTTATTATAATGTAATCATAAGAAAAAATGTCACCATTGAATTTATATTCAACTTCCTGAAATTGTTGCTGCAGAATTTACCAATTTGAATTCGTAAAAGTATAGCAACCTTAATTAGCTGGGTTCCATGATTGAATTAATGTCAGTAGTATTCAATGTTTAGGGCTCATGGAACAAAACAAATACTACAATTGCATCACACACGTGTGACATTGTTATATGACAAAAATCTGCATAAACCTCAGGCTTGATTTCTTCTATAATCAGTGGGAGCCTTATGTCATTCAACGGCCATTTGATTTGCAACAACCCAATATTTTATATAAATTTGGAGATTAAGCGGCCATTTATTTATCCAAATTAAAATACGATCCTATTACGGACGGAAAAACTGGAGTCAACTGTATATTTATTTTACAATATCTCAAAAGATATAGGCCGGTTGACCGCGTGGTAAAGCTCTGTCTTATCAGCATGGAGGATACGGGTTCAAACAGGGACTTCACCTCCAGTTTTTCAGATGGGAGTCGGGCCCGGCTCGTTGAACCCCATTCTTCAACTAGACGTTTCCCACCATGGATGCTGGCCAGCCTATGATGGACTCTATAAGTAGCCCTCGCCAGATGCAGAATATCCATCGAGGATAATGCGGCTTAATCAAACTAAAATGACCTAACCTCAAAATATATATTAAAATGAAAATCGCCGCTTCTACATCTCCATTGAATATTAAACTCAAAGATTTTCGTATGTTTTGAGTGAATAGTATATATGTTACAGGACAAACCCGAATTCAGGATATATTAGAATTTCCTATTAAAACGAGAACGTCCTTGTCTGACGTTCTAGTTAGTAGTATCTAAAGAAACAAATTTCTGCTGGCAAATATCGAACTCTGAGCAGAAATACATGACAAATGAAGAAAATTGTTTTATCTGTTTGCTACTTTGGATTTTGACTAGGAAAAACTAGAAATTCCGACTTTGAATAAGAAATTCTTCAGCATTTCGAATTCAGCCTAGATATACTAAAATGTCCGATAAGCGTTAGGATATTTTTGTTTTGACTAGGAAATTCTATATTTCCTGAATTTGGGTTTGTCCTGTAACATATACAATGGCGTATTTTAGAAATAAAAAGCCTCAAAATTTTATGAATTTGCTCAGTGAACAATAATATGTATGAAATATAGACAATCTGAGGTATACTTAAGTGAATCTTCCAGAAAAACCATAATTAATTCAATACATAAGTATGTCGGAGAATAACTTACGAAATATTGATATAAATATATCCATATAATTTTTAATACGAGTGCCCAACTTCCCGCCATTTTTTCACCCACATAGAGATAGTTTTTATTATTAATCAATATATATTAGTAGTCTATGAAGTCTATGGAAAATCTCGTTTAATCCTTTTAATTTCAGATACTAAAAATATCATCTCCAGATAATTTTTTATACGAGTGCCCAACTTCCCTCCATTTTTTCACCCACCTAGATATAGTTTTTATTATTAATCAATATATATTAGTAGTCTATGAAGTCCGGGAAAACTCATTTAACCCTTTAACTCTTAATTTAACTTCTCTAATAAAAATAACTTTTATTTAAAAATAGGCGCTAAAAATAATATTTTTCGGAATAGAGGCGACGCTTTTAAACGCGGAACCTCTATACTGGCAGTACTTTGATCCAATTATAGCAGCTATCCGAACAAAAACAACACTCCCCACAAGCTAATTATAGTGCGATATCCGCTGTCGTTCCTCCACAGTGGTAATACTTCCAGTCGCACACTTGTTTTTCGGCTGCCGCCCGCTAACAGCGTTTATACGAACAAAACAACAGTATGACGTCAGCACTTGCATTCAAAGTACAGTTATCCGTCTGTCAGCTTTCCGCCAATATGACAGCAACACTACAACAGCGCTATCTATACGCTGTGACGTCATCGCCGCCATGACACTGTCATCCGCTCCCCTGCCATCTTAGTATATAACTACTTATTCTGCATCTGGCGAGGGCCACTTATAGAGTCCATCATAGGCTGGCCAGCATCCATAGTGGGAAACGTCTAGTTGAAGAATGGGGTCAACGAGCCGGGCCCGACTCCCATCTGAAAAACTGGAGGTGTAGTCCCTGTTTGAACCCTTATCCTCCACATCCGCTCCCCTGCCATCTTAGTATATAAGTACTAGAATATCCATCGAGGATAATGCGGCTTAATCAAACTAAAATGACCTAACCTCAAAATATATATTAAAATGATAATCGCCGCTTCTACATCTCCATTGTATATTAAACTCAAAGATTTTCGTATGTTTTGAGTAAATAGTATATATGTTACAGGCAAACCCGAATTCAGGAAATATTAGAATTTCCTAGTCAAAACGAGAAAGTCCTTGTCTGACGTTCTAGTTAGTATTATCTAAAGAAACAAATTTCTGCTGGCAAATATCGAACTCTGAACGGAAATACATGACAAATGAAGAAAATTGTTTTAACTGTTTTCTACTTTGGATTTTGAGTAGGAAAACTAGAAATTCCGACTTTGAATAAGAAATTTTTCAGCATTTCGAATTCAGCCTAGGAATACTAAAATGTCCGATAAGCGTTAGGACATTTTTGCTTTGACTAGGAAATTCTATATTTCCTGAATTTGGGTTTGTCCTGTAACATATACAATGGTGGTATACTAAAATGTCCAATAAACGTTAGGACATTTTTGTTTTGACTAGGAAATTCTATATTTCCTGAATTTGGGTTTGTCCTGTAACATATACAATGGCGTATTTTAGAAATAAAAAGCCTCAAAATTTTATGAATTTGCTCAGTGAACAATAATATGTATGAAATATAGGCAATCTCCGGTATACTTAAGTGAATCTTTCAGAAAAACCACAATTAATTCAATACATAAGTATGTCGGAGAATAATTTACGAAATATTGATATAGAACCCTATGCTGCATCAAAAAGAAAAATCCTTAAAAATAGTTATAATTAAAATAAGCATATAGTTTAAATCGCTTGTGCAGTATACTTAAGTGAATCTTTCAGAGAAACCATAATTAATTCAATACATAAGTATGTCGGAGAATAACTTACGAAATATTGATATAGGACCCTATGCTGCATAAAAAAGAAAAATCCTTAAAAATAGTTATAATTAAAATAAGCATATAGTTTAAATCGCTTGCCATTATTAATTTCGATTCCAAAGCCTCACCTTCCCATTTTAATGCGATCGGTCCTATCTCATTAAAGAAAACGAATCTAATCAGCACATAAAACGCATGATTATACTTGTATCATAAATGATGAAATTAGAAGAAAACTGCTTGCTGCCGTGTTATAATTTTTCCTTTCTGATCAGTGAATTTTGTTTTTAAGATGAACTTTTACGAAAGAATTCGTGAATTGTATGTCAAATCTACGTAAATCGGAGGTTATCTGAAATTAACATTCAAATTTTTAATACAAAGCCGAATTAAAATTATTTCAATCTGTATGAGAAGTAGAATATATTCCATTTTTACTAGAAATAACAAAAAATAATTAATTACTTACATGTTTATATTAGGAAGCGGATTTCGGTTACCTGGAATTACGAAAGAATTCGTGAATTGTATGTCAAATCTACGTAAATCGGAGATTACCTGAAATTAACATTCAAATTTTTAATACAAAGCCGAATTAAAATTATTTCAATCTGTATGAGAAGTAGCATATTTACTCGAAATAACAAAAAATTTTTACTCGAAATAAGAAAAATAATTAATTACTTACATGTTTATATTAGGAAGCGGATTTCGGTTACCTGGAATATCCAATTAAAAATGATTTATATAATTTGTTGGATATCTCAACATTCATAAATATAGATTCTACAAGATTTCTTGCAGTACAAAGAAAATGGTCATTAAATTGGGATACCATTGTTAGACCTTTTTCTATTGAGGTAAGAGATTAGATTATTAAGTAATTTATTGAATATGAAATGATTTTTCTTAAAATTATAAATATTTTCAAACTAGTAAATGAATTTATATATATCCAAATATTAAATATTCCACGCTTTAACAACTGTTACATTGATATTATACGAGGAACTTATTCTCTTTTATTTGTGAGAACATATGTTTTAAATAAAAACTCTTCTCTTTGAGAAAAACATATATGATTTATATCTGCATTTTAATGAATATTTTTATTAAAGATATATTTGTAATGTATACAGAAAATAACAGAGCAATAATAGATTTTTATTAAGTATTATTATATGCTAAAGCTACAGAATATTTCAAAATGATTTATATAATTTGTCGGATATCTCAACATTCACAAAAATAGAGTCTCCAAGATTTCTTGCATTACAAAGAAAATGGTCATTAAATTGGGATACCGTTGTTAAACCTTTTTCTATTGAGGTAAGAGATTAGATTATTAAGTAATTTATTGAATATGAAATGATTCTGGAATATCCAATTAAAAATGATTTATATAATTTGTCGGATATCTCAACATTCATAAAAATAGAGACTCCAAGATTTCTTGCAATACAAAGAAAATGGTCATTAAATTGGGATACCATTGTTAAACCTTTTTCTATTGAGGTAAGATATTAGATTATTAAGTAATTTATTGAATATGAAATGATTTTTCTTAAAATTATAAATATTTTCAAACTAGTAAATGAATTTATATATATCCAAATATTAAATATTCCACGCTTTAACAACTGTTACATTGATATTATACGAGGAACTTATTCTCTTTTATTTGTGAGAACATATGTTTTAAATAAAATCTCTCCTCTTTGAGAAAAACGTATATGATTTATATCTGCATTTTAATGAATATTTTTCTTAAAGATATATTTGTAATGTATACAAAACATAACAGAGCAATAATACATTTTTATTAAGTATTATTATATGCTAAAGCTACAGAATATTTAACTGTTTTTATTAAAGTATTTTAATGAATATTTTTCTTAAAGATATATTTGTAATGTATACAGAACATAACAGAGCAATAATAGATTTTTATTAAGTATTATTATATGCTAAAGCTACAGAATATTTAACTGTTTTTATTAAAGGAATTTTCTAATATTTTTCTCTAGATTTGGATTGCAATTTTAATTTCCTTATTTCTTGTTGGCTTGGTCACATCCCTTCTAATGCGATATGAACAGAAAATAAGCAAAACCACAAAATTTTGGTCATTCAAGAAATCAATTTGGTATTTATTTGGAACATGTGCTGGACAAGGTGACTGTTTTATATTCACTTTTTACCAATTATCATGTTAATAAAATATTGTCGAATATAATTATTTTTCTTTATATTAGGATCAGACCTGGACTCAATCAACCGATTTCCATCGAGATTCGTATTAGGAGTTTGGTTACTGTCAGCGTTAATTTTATCGTTTGCTTACAGTGGGGTCCTAACCTCTTTCATGACTGCTACCGTATATGAACAGGTCCCGAAAACATTCCATCAATTAGCAATTGCAGTAGAAGAGCAGAAATTCTCATGTGGAACAATCCCTGTTTTTAAAAGAATGTATTTTAAGGTAAATATTGTCATTTAATATAATACGTCTATTATAAGGTATAGTTGCCGGCACGAAAGAAGAAGGAAAATGACGCATGCGTGTTGTAATAATACTTGTTTGAAATCATTCAAATAATTTATAGTAAATAATTAAACATTTGTAATTGATTTTTTCTGAATTTTGTCATTCAGTAATTAAATGGAAGTAAACAACAACAGTCTGTGATATAATTAATTAATGCTTCTTTCATACCAGAACTACCCATTGTGAATTTTTTTTAATTAAGATTTAAAGTTCTATTTGTTTTAGTATAAGTTTTTTGATTGGATTTGTAAGCAAACTTTTATTATTAACAAATGGATTCAGCATTACTTCTATAATTCTGAAAATGCCTAATTTTTAAATATTTTTTCACTTAAGTATTTATTAAATCAGTTTGGTTAAAATTTAAAATTCTGAATCAAACACTTCTGTAGGTGCAATCACCATAGTTCACCTACATCAGGGGTGGCCAACTTGTTTGTCATTAAGATCGACTTTATATGTTAATAATGAGTTCGCGATCTACCTTTGAAATTTTTCATTTGATAGTGAGAGTAGAGAGAGATAGCCAAAATGACATATCCCAAAACGAGATATCCGGCAGCAGCGATGGATTTTTCCTTTTATTTTACTTATAAATCTCAAACACAATACTTCACTTCAACTCTCACAACTGTCAATTCATAGGTGCCATGTTGTCATCGTAAGCGAATTTAGAATTTTGTCTAAATACTCTGCTGCTCCGGCTATTCTGTTTTCGGCCTTAGTTAGCAATAAAGCAAAAGTTTGGCTTTAGTTGTCTAGAGAAGGCACTATAAAGTAATAGTCATCCGATAACCTATGAAGATCGACTAGAAATCGTCTCGCTATCGACCTGTTGGTCACCCCTGACCTACATTAACATTATGGTTTTGTATTGTTTCCTGATTGAGAGATAATACTACATGGAATAATATTGCATCACTAATGATATTTAAGATCAACAAACAATAAAAATATATAAACAAAGTAACATGAACTTTGAAAAATTGTAAAACTAATAATTTGCACTTATAGAACAAACATTTGTATTTGTAAATTAGATTTGGAAAAAGTTATGAAAAATATTTAAATTATTAATAAAGTTAAATATACAAAAGTTAGATATACATAACCCAGGGAACATTTGTATTATAATCTTTGCCCTCTCATTTTATGCAAAATCAATTGAATTGCCTTAATTGTTATAACTTAAATAAAATTTTGTATGTATGTAATATTTTAATGAAATATTTGATAGCTCCAAAATTACGAAGATTTTGTTTTTGAAGAACTATTGTCTTTAATTGATTAACTTGGAATATTATATTACTTTATTAATGCAGTACATTATTTGAACTTCTAGATATATGTAATACATGCTTTAATTTGTCATGCTAATATAGTTTTCTAGTAATAATTTACCAGTTTGACATAGTAAGTAATAGACTAACCAAGTTTTGCAAATAATTCTCCACATGGCCAAAAGTAATTACTGGTATATTGAATCAAAAAGATACCTGATGACAAGTTTTAAACAATTTTGACTAAACAGTAAGAGATTTTATTTCCAGTTTATTATTATTATTATTATTATTATTATTATATTGGGGTATGCATCTAATCATCGTAGGATAAAGTTTATTTGCAGATAAAGTTTTATTAAATGACGTACATTATTTTTAAAGAATTAAGAGAAAGTTAAATCCTCATTACTCATTTCCACAAAGACGTGATTAGTTAAAACTAATATAAATATTAATTTAATATTTTGATTCTTATTTATGGTATTATAGCAAATGTTAAATTATATTTTTTTTAATACATAGTTTTGATATTCTCTTTTTACTTATTTCGCTAAATTTTTTGTAGCAAATAAGTAATTTTATTTATATAAAATTCGATTATATTCAGCACTTTTTAATGGAATATATATATTTTAAAACTACAAGAGATGATTTCTTTGTCTTTAACAACTTTTTAATGGAATATATATAGGGGAAATGCATTATCGGGATTTTTTTATTATAAGATAATCGAAATTTTGCTATTTGATATTGTAGTATTCTACTACAAGTTAATATCGACCTATCGACGTAGATAACTCACGATGAATGATGCGAATCCAGTATTTACATCGACTCTTACAAATGCGTCGCGTCCGAACAGCAAACAAAACTTTGACAGCATTTTAAAAGTGCTATAATTCTTAAGATAACTTCATATTAGGAGATACTTTTTTAGTAAGTACGAAGAATATTGATTAAGGTTTACATTACGTAAACAATATTTTTTGACATTTCAAAAGTTTTTGAGAAAAACCCTGGAAAACTCTTGCCTCGTAAATATTGTTACCTGGGGAAAGTGCCTAACAGCGCCATGGGGTAAATGCCTATCAGGCTGTTCTGGCCTCATAACGCGTTCAATTTTATTTTTTCGTGTTCTACATTTTAATCTGTTTATTAGTTTCTCTTTCTAGCATATAACATGGGTCGCAGCTACGTCAGAAAAACCAACAGGGACGATTATTCAAAAGAAATGAACGGCATGCGAACGTTGTCCGAGATGACGATTGGTAAATGCAAAGATATCAATTAAAATTTTCGTATAAACCAGTTTTTATTCGATAAAAAGCATTTTGTCATATTTCACTATACCATCCCTCACATTTCACAAGAGGGACACAACCTCCGTCCCTCCGTCTCTCCAACCTGTATGTTAAAGCCGATCGAAATCGGCTTTAACATACAGGTTGTGGGCCATCGAAAAGTGACCCGTGTAAAAGCTTTATATCACTATGCATTCGTTTTTAAAAAATCGATGTCAAATGTCATGACACCGGAACACGCTGCTTATATACCTAAAAAATTAGTCTTCTTTCAGCTAAACTGCTTCCGTAGTAGTTAAGGTGTTTGCATGCGGAACTGAAGATTGTGAGTTCGAGTCTGGTTTACGTATTTTTTTTTCTTTTTTTCAAGTGAATAAATTAAAGTATTACAACAATAAAATTTCAGATAAAATCAATTTTTTTTTTGGTCATAGTTACGTATGGGATAGCAACAATTCGACGAGTTGCTACTACCCCATACGTAAAGAGCTTCGAGCGCAAATGGATATATTAGATATCACCCGACGCATAGTGAATTACGATAATTAGAAAGTGAGAGTGATAAAGCGAGAAAGAGTCCGAACAATAATTGAAAAGTGATTTTGCCAAACGTAACTATGACAAAAAAAAAATCACTTTTACCTTGAAGTTTTATTGTT
>AYEL01080807.1:0-26128 GCA_000484575.1 Olivierus martensii
GATATCCTTGGTCGTTTTTTACCTGGGGTTCGAATTATTTCTTCCGAATCCGGTGTAGTTCTGTCAACAATTATTCTTCGACAGGTTGAATATGATACGCCTGTTGCTTTGCTGGTCTCTTTAATAATTGCATCGTTACTATCTCCAGATTTATTTTCCTTTAGATAATTAAAAACATTAAAAATAATCGTTCGTGCTTGACTATTTAAAGTTTTTCCTTGAATAAACATACTAGATCACTAGTAGACGCCATTACGGTTTAGTAAGAGGAACTCTGGGTAAATCCAGATCACCGCAGTCGATAAGAACATACAACACGCATGCGTCATTTTCCTTCTTCTTTCGTGCCGGCAACTATACCTTATAATAGATGTATTATATTAAATGACAATATTTACCTTAAAATACATTCTTTTTAAAACACCAAATGTTCCACATGAGAATTTCTGCTCTTCTACTTTAATTGCTAATTGATGGAATGTTTTCGGGACCTGTTCATATACGGTAGCAGTCATGAAAGAGTGACTGGGCATATCGAGAACTCAATATTGAAAACAAAACATGGCGTTTGGAAGTGTGCCATTATACCTTAATTAGTAGTAAATAAAGATTCCTGCAGTTCCTTATCCTCCATGCTGATAAGACAGAGCTTTACCACACGGTCAACCGGTCTATATCTTTTGAGATATTGTGAAATAAATATACAGTTGACTCCAGTTTTTCCGACCTTAATAGGATCGTATTTTAATTTGGATATATAAATGGCCGCTTAATCTCCAAATTTATATAAAATATTGGGTTGTTGCAAATCAAATGGCCGTTGAATGACATAAGGCTCCCACTGATTATAGAAGAAATCAAGCCTGAGGTTTATGCAGATTTTTGTCATATAACAATGTCATACGTGTGTGATGCAATTGTAGTATTTGTTTTGTTCCATGAGCCCTAAACATTGAATACTACTGACATTAAATCAATCATGGAACCCAGCTAATTAAGATTGCTATACTTTTACGAATTTAAATTGGGAAATTCTGCAGCAGTTGCAGAAAAAATATTCATAAAATATTGAATTGAGGAACAAGTAATGAGAGAACACTTGAAATTGGTTTCAAAAATATTGCTCAGGAGATTTGAGGCTACAGAAGAACACTGTAGTCATCGCTCTTCCTCCATTGATTCGTATAAATTAAATGATTTTATCTAATCAGATCTATGACTAATTGTATAAGAGATTACCGAGAAGCTATACATATATTTTTTAACTGTTTCATGACACTATTGGCTGCTTAAGGCAAATTTTTAATGCATTTTCTACATAACTGTACAATATCGAAATGCATTTATCATTTCCTCTCGTGAAAAAATGAGTAGTGAATAACACCAGGCAATAATAGTAGAAGTAATAATGGAAAAGTAAAGAAACTTGACGACTGGGCATATCGAGAACTCAATATTGAAAACAAAGCATGGCGTTTGGAAGTGTGCCATTATACCTTAATTAGTAGTAAATAAAGATTCCTGCAGTTAATTGAGACATTGGTAAGAAGTATATATTCTTCGATAATTATACATGTTCCTTGAAGTAGTGGGAGTGAAAGAAAGGGCTACAATGACACTTATGCATTGAAACATGTTGCTTTTTATTTTCTGGAGGTATCTGCTGGTATTATTCATTACTCATTCCTTTCACGAGATGAAATGATAAATGCAAGTCGATATTGTAAAAAATGTAGCAAATGCATGAAAAATTGTGCCTTAATCAACTAGCACTTGAGAATAGATATAGAGTCTTATTGCTTTCGGATAATGCCCTACCACATAGTACAGCCCCAACCATAAGAAAACAAACAATTTGGGATACAAAATTGTCCACATTCCCCATACTCTCCTGACATTTCCCTAACAGAATACATTTTTTTCTGGCACTTGAGCCATTTTTGTCCAAGAAATTCTTTGCCATCGATCCATCAATTCATCGGGGCAACGGAAGAAGTTCAAAATGGGAAATTCTGCAGCAGTTGCAGAAAAAAATATTCATAAAATATTGAATTGAGGAACAAGTAATGAGAGATCACTTGAAATTGGTTTGAAAAATATTGCTCAGGAGATATGAGGCTACAGAAGAACACTGTAGTCATCGCTCTTCCTCCATTGATTCGTATAAATTAAATGCTTTTTATCTAATCGGATCTATGACAAATTGTATAAAAGATTACCGAGAAGCTATACATATATTTTTTAACTGTTTCATGACACTATTGGCTGCTTAAGGCAAATTTTTAATGCATTTTCTACATAACTGTACAATATCGAAATGCATTTATCATTTCCTCTCGTGAAAAGAATGAGTAGTGAATAACACCAGGCAATAATAATAGAAGTAATAATAGAAAAGTAAAGAAGCTCGACGACTGGGCATATCGAGAACTCAATATTGAAAACAAAGCATAGCGTTTGGAAATGTGCCATTATACCTTAATTTATAGTAAAAAAAGATTCCTGCAGTTAATTGAGACATTGGTAAGAAGTATATATTCTTCGATAATTATACATGTTCCTTGAAGTAGTGGGAGTGAAAGACGCTCCAGGAAGGAATACAATGACACTTATGCATTGAAAGACGATGCTTTTTATTTTCTGGAGGCTTCTGTTGGTATTATTCATTACTCATTCCTTTCACGAAATGAAATGATAAATGCAAGTCGATATTGTAAAAAATGTAGCAAATGCATGAAAAATTGTGCATTAAACAACCAGCACTTGAGAATAGATATAGAGTCTTATTGCTTCCGGATAATGCCCGACCACATAGTACAGCCCCAACCATACAGAAAATCAACAATTTGGGATACAAAATTGTCCCACATTCCCCATACTCTCCTGACATTTCCCAAACAGAAGACATTTTTTTCTGGCACACTATTTTTGTCCAAGAAATTCTTTGCCATCGATCCATCAATTCATCGGGCAACGGAAGACTTTCAAAAATCTAGCAAATGCATGAAAAATTGTGCCTTAAGCAACCAGCACTTGAGAATAGATATAGAGTCTTATTGCTTCCGGATAATGCCCGACCACATAGTACAGCCCCAACCATACAGAAAATCAACAATTTGGGATACAAAATTGTCCCACATTCCCCATACTCTCCTGACATTTCCCCAACAGAAGACATTTTTTTCTGGCACTTGAGCCATTTTTGTCCAAGAAATTCTTGCATCGATCCATCAATTCATCGGGCAACGGAAGACTTCATCACGTCCAGAAACATTGAATTTTACAAACGTGATATAAATGACATTTCCACATGTCGGCAATAATGCATTGATGCTGTTGGACATTAACTTAATTAAATAGGTATAATTCTCTTTATTCTATTTTTTTAATTGTCCTTAAAATCGGCCATTTCATTTGCAACAAACCAATACTATTTATAATTTGTAAATCAAGTAAAAAATATAGGTGTCTTGTATAAAGTTTAGTAAACCAAATCAAAATTTTATTTTGTTGATTTCGTAAATATCCTTATTTAAACAGAATTATGTCATTTTTCATAAGGATTACATCAATGAGAAATATATTATCTTTGTGTTCGATATATATTATCGCAGATTGAAATGCTTTTTTCACTTCTGAATGCATTATACTTTTTTATTTTTCTTTTCACTAGTAGCTGGACAAAAATGTAGGCGATTAAAAGCCCGATAACCCGTCGACGATGGATTTGTGGAGGCCGCGGCTATACGGGACCAGTGTCGATAGGACAGGCGTTTGGCCTAGAGCGGTAAACGGCGCGTTACAGGTAAGGATGAGTAACGAGTGGATTCAACAAAGGTGACGAGACTACGTTGAATTAAAATTCAACAGCTTCGTTATTTAGAGAGACTTGTACATAATGACTTTTGCTATCGTTGCGCACAACAGAAAGAGAGATACCTGTAATGTTAGATCCACGTCAACTACCACAAACAATTTATGAACTTTTCGAGGAGTTGACAGATGTTTATTTTGTTGTTTTCGTGAATATCCTTATTTAAACAGAATTATGTCATTTTTCATAAGGATTACACCAATGAGAAATATATTATCTTTGTGTTCGATATATATTATTGCAGATTGAAATGCTTTTTTCACTTCTGAATGCATTATACTTTTTTATTTTTCTTTTCACTAGTAGCTGGACGAAAATGTAGGCGATTAAATCGGAGGCCAATTATAACGAGACCGGATAAGAGGAAATCCATTGTAATGATATTATTGTCTATCATAATAAAATGAAAGATTAACTCTACAAGTGCAAGTTTCATATTTACACAGATATTTGTTAAGTTTTAATTTGTTGTGGGCGAAAATCCTTTCATTTTCGTTGCATCTGCTTTATATTTAAAAAACATTATGAAATATGTTTGAATTTATGAACAATATTTTCATGTCCAACATATTAAAGAAACTCCATTAATAAATAAAGATATATATATTGAATTTAGTAATGGACTCTTTAAAATCTCACTTATATAATTAAAAAGTTGTTTTCGTGAATATCCTTATTTAAACAGAATTATGTCATTTTTCATAAGGATTACACCAATGAGAAATATATTATCTTTGTGTTCGATATATATTATTGCAGATTGAAATGCTTTTTTCACTTCTGAATGCATTATACTTTTTTATTTTTCTTTTCACTAGTAGCTGGACGAAAATGTAGGCGATTAAATCGGAGGCCAATTATAACGAGACCGGATAAGAGGAAATCCATTGTAATGATATTATTGTCTATCATAATAAAATGAAAGATTAACTCTACAAGTGCAAGTTTCATATTTACACAGATATTTGTTAAGTTTTAATTTGTTGTGGGCGAAAATCCTTTCATTTTCGTTGCATCTGCTTTATATTTAAAAAACATTATGAAATATGTTTGAATTTATGAACAATATCTTCATGTCCAACATATTAAAGAATCTCCATTAATAAATAAAGATATATATATTGAATTTAGTAATGGACTCTTTAAAATCTCACTTATATAATTAAAAAATTTCTATCGATAATGAAGAAATATATTCCATAAATCGTTAGTATTATTTATATTAAAAGCATTGAAGCAAAGTAGATCATAAATGTTTCTATATCCATCAAATTGAATAAACTGCATAGATTAATTTAAGATCCAAAAATTAGTCATTTTCAAAATTTTGCCGTAAATTTTTTAAAAAGAAAAAGAAAATAATAGAGGAAAGAGAATTTATTTAAAAGTGTAAATAGTACCTGATTTATAATTTGTCCAATCATTCCACCATATGTTCCATTATCATATTTCATAAAGCCCTGTTTCGGCATAGGTTGAACAAATTCGTATCTGGAAAAAATTTAGAAGTATAACTTTTGATGCGATAAATTAAGAATTTAGTGTACAATTTAATAAAATGAAATTTTTATATTATCTTTGTGTTCGATATATATTATCGCAGATTGAAATGCTTTTTTCGCTTCTGAATGCATTATACTTTTTTATTTTTCTTTTCGTTAGTAGCTGGACGAAAATGTAGGCGATTAAATCGGAGGCCAATTATAACGAGACCGGATAAGAGGAAATCCATTGTAATGATATTATTGTCTATCATAATAAAATGAAAAATTAACTCTACAAGTGCAAGTTCCATATTTACACAGATATTTGTTAAGTTTTAATTTGTTGTGGGCGAAAATCCTTTCATTTTCGTTGCATCTGCTTTATATTTAAAAAACATTATGAAATATGTTTGAATTTATGAACAATATCTTCATGTCCAACATATTAAAGAATCTCCATTAATAAATAAAGATATATATATTGAATTTAGTAATGGACTCTTTAAAATCTCACTTATATAATTAAAAAATTTCTATCGATAATGAAGAAATATATTCCATAAATCGTTAGTATTATTTATATTAAAAGCATTGAAGCAAAGTAGATCATAAATGTTTCTATATCCATCAAATTGAATAAACTGCATAGATTAATTTAAGATCCAAAAATTAAAGTCATTTTCAAAATTTTGCCGTAAATTTTTTAAAAAGAAAAAGAAAATAATAGAGGAAAGAGAATTTATTTAAAAGTGTAAATAGTACCTGATTTATAATTTGTCCAATCATTCCACCATATGTTCCATTATCATATTTCATAAGGCCATGTTTCGGCATAGGATGAACAAATTCGTATCTGGAAAAAATTTAGAAATATAACTTTTGATGCGATAAATTAAGAATTTAGTGTACAATTTAATAAAATGAAATTTTGAAACTTTTATCAAAAATTAATATAAGGTTAAGTGGGGTAAGTGCAGAGCGGTATTTACAAAGTTATACTTTAAACGAAGAGTTTTCAGCCTATCCTATAGATATTTGGCAGGGTCGTTTAACAATAGCAATCCGTAGCTAATACCGTTTAAATCATTTTTGAAAATTTTATAGTTGCAACAAAATCTTACAAAATGTCAGCTATCTCCCACTTAACCCGAAACAGGGTAAGAGTGTACGTGCAAATTAATAAACCTTTGAAATTTATTTACGCACCGTCATTCTCATGAACAGAATTAGGAACAAATATACTATAAAATGCTTTTAACCGCATTAAGATAGGTTTTTTCTTTTTCGAGTTATTCTTTGTTAAAGAAGCAAGGATAGAACTCTTCAAATGTGAGAACACTACTCTGTCCCACCGATTTGGATCGACTTTAACCTACAGGTTAGAGGCCACCGAAAAGTGGCTCATGTAAAAGGGTTTAGGTCACTATGCCTTCGTTATTAAAAAATCGAACTCAAAGGTCATAAAGCCGGATCGCCCGCTTATATACTTAAAAAATTGCAAGTATTTCAAAATTATCGCCAGCGTAGTGGTTAAGGTCCTTACCGGCGGAACTGAACGTTGCAAGTTCGAATCTCGCTTAGCTAATGTTTTTTATCAAGAGAATAAATTAAAATTTTACTAGCAATAAAACATCAGATAAAATCAGGTTTTTTATCATAGTTATGTCTGGGATTGTAGTTATTCGATGAGTTTCTACTATCCCATACGTAAAGAGGCTTCGATTGCAAATGGATATATTATATATCACCCGACGAATAGGGAATTACATTTACGGCCATATTTGCCACAGTGGATTAATACTCGGATCCAAGATCAGTCCCATTTTTCGTATTCACCACAACAAATTTCGAGAGTTAATCTCCAACTGTGAATGGTTATTTAACTTGTTCTTATCGACAGATTAATTCACGAAGAAGAGTCGACGCATGCGCGTAATCAGCCAATTCAGAAAACAAGATGGATGATTGCGATTTGTGGATTTGTGCGAAGACGTTTTGTTTTAACAGGAGTTAAAAGAAAACAGTTTTTTCAGAAAATAACAATCTCGAAAAATATATTCTGTATAAATTATTGATATAGATGTACTAAACAGAGATCAGTACCACAACTGATATCGTATGCATAAAGATCTGGTTTGATCGCTAGCTGAGAAATTTCAAAATGAACTTAGCTTTAATAGTGAAAGAAACAATTATCTCTCACCTATTCTTCCATGCTTCTTGTTTTTGACGATTGGTTATTACACTTTTTTATTTTTTAATAGGTTATTAAATTTTTGTATTCTATATACTATTTAGTTTTATATTTTTCTATTAATTACAATAACAATTCCTTATCGATATTTGAATAACTTTTCTTATTAGAATCTATTTCGATCTCCATGCTCTAAAAGACGTGAAAACATACAACCTTTGCGCATTAAAATACGCGTGTAAAGTCACGTGACACAATTCAAACCAAAGCTATTCTTACAAAGCGGCAAGAGTTAAACAGCCAATCGAAAAATCCGGTTTCAGAAAATGTTAGTGAATACGAAAGAAAAATAATCGGAGTTCACAATTCGATCCCGATTTATACGATCTTCGAATTGACATTTGGCTTGTGAATGCGGCCATTAGAGTGTGAGAGTGAGAGTGATAAAGAGATCGAATAATAATTGAAAAGCGATTTTGTCAAACGTAACTATGACAACAAAAAAACTTGATTTTATCTGAAGTTTTATTGCTAGTAATATTTTGATTTATTCACTTAAAGAAAAAAAAACAATACGTAAGCGAAACGCGAATTTACAATGTTCAGTTCCGCAGGAAATCGCCTTAACCACTACGCCGACACTTTGTCTGAAAGGAAGTCTAATTTTTTAGGTATATAAGTGGCGCAGTCCGGCGTCATGATCCTCGATTCTTTTAAAACAAAGCATAGTGACCTAAACTCTTTTACACAAGTCATTTTTCGATAGATCTCAGCCTGTATGTTAACGCCGATTTTTTAACATACAGGCATGAGGGGGAGGTTGTGTCCTCTCCTTTTGAAATGTGAGAGGTGGTATGATGAAATTTGGCGAAATGTTTTTATCAAATATAAAATAGTTTATACAAAAATTTTATTTGATATCTTTGCATTCATCAATCTTCATCTCGACAACGGTCACATGCCGTTCATTTCTTTTGAATAATCGTCCCGTGCTTGTTTTTCTGACGTATCTGTTGTCTAGAAGAAGTACGAGATTTCTTGAAACACAAATTTATTCAAAAAAAACACTTTATACAATAACGAATTAAATCAGCAGTAACAAATATTAAATTTACGGCGACGTGAAAACATACAATCTTCGCGCATTAAAATTCGCGCGTAAAGTCACGTGACACAATTCAAATCAAAGCTATTCTTACAAAGCGGCAAGAGTTAAACAGCCAATCGAAAAATCCGGTTTCAGAAAACGTTAGTGAATACGAAAGGAAAAGTAATCGGAGTTCACAATTCGATCCCGATTTATACAATCTTCGAATTGACATTTGGCTTGTGAATGCGGCCATTAGAGTGTGAGAGTGAGAGTGATAAAGAGATCGAATAATAATTGAAAAGCGATTTTGTCAAACGTAACTATGACAACAAAAAAACTTGATTTTATCTGAAGTTTTATTGCTAGTAATATTTTGATTTATTCAATAAAAGAAAAAAAAACCAGTATGTAAGCGAAACTCGAACTTACAATGTTCAGTTGCGCAGGAAAGTCCTTTACCACTACGCCGACACTTTGGCTGTAAGGAAGTCTAATTTTTTAGGTATATAAGTGGCGCAGTCCGGCGCCATGACATTTATCCTCGATTTTTTTAAAACAAAGCATAGTGACCTAAACTCTTTTAAACGAGTCATTTTTCGATAGATCCCAGCCTGTATGTTAATGCCAATTTTTTAACATACAGGCATGAGGGAGAGGTTGTGTCCTCTCCTTTTTGAAATGTGAGAGGTGGTATGGTGAAATTTGACGAAATGTTTTTATCAAATATAAAATAGTTTATACAAAAATTTTATTTGATATCTTTGCATTCATCAATCTTCATCTCGACAACGGTCACATGCCGTTCATTTCTTTTGAATAATCGTCCCCTGCTGGTTTTTCTGACGCATCTATGACCCAAGTAATATGACAGAAAAAAGTTAATAAACAAGTTAAAATATAAAACACGAAAAAATAAAATTGAATGCATTACGAGGCCAGAACTGCCTAATACGCGATTACCCCATAGAGCTTTTCCGCACTTACTCGAAGTAACAATATTTACGGGGCAAGAACTTACCAGGGATTTTCTCAAAAACTTTAAAAATTTCAAAAAATATTGTTTACGTTAATGTAAACTTTTATCAATATTCTTCGTACTTCCCAAAATATATTTCCTAATATGAAGTTTTCTTAAGAATTATTGCTTTTTTAAAATGCTGTCAAAGTTTTGTTTGCTGTTCGGACGCGACGCGTTTGTAAATATATACTGGAGTCGTATCATTCATCGTGAGTTATCTGCGTCGATAGGTCAATAATAAAATTGTAATAGAATATTTTAATATCAAATAGCAAAATTTCGATCAACTTATAATAATAAAATCCTGATAATGCATTTCCCAAGAACGCCTTTACCCGACTACACCTTATCGAATTTGTATTTTTAATACACTGACGGAAAAAAAAATCCCAACACCAAGAAAAAATTATTGTATACACTTACTCGAAGTAACAATATTTACGGGGCAAGAACGTACCTGGGATTTTCTCAAAAACTTTAAAAATGTCAAAAAATATTGTTTACGTTAATATAAACCTTAATCAATATTCTTCGTACTTCCCAAAATATATCTCCTAATATGAAGTTTTCTTAAGAATTATTGCTCTTTTAAATGCTGTCAAAGTTTTGTTTGCTGTTCGGACGCGACGCCTTTGTAAGAGTGGATGTAAATATTGGATTCGTATCATTCATCGTGAGTTATCTGCGTCGATAGGTCAATACTAAAAATTGTAGTAGAATATTTTAATATCAAATAGCAAAATTTCGATCATCTTATAATAAAGCGTCGATAGGTCAATAATAAAAATTGTAGTAGAATATTTTAATATCAAATAGCAAAATTTCGATCATCTTATAATAATAAAATCCTAATAATGCATTTCCCCAAGTACGCCTTTACCCGACTACACCTTATCGAATTTGTATTTTTAATATTTATTATTACATTACCTAAAATTAAGTTTCTCTTGAAATATTTTGAAAATTTTATATGGAAGGGAGTACGTTTGTTCCTTTCGAAGTTCAAATTGTTTGGTACTTCTATTAAATATGAAAATTGTAGGTTCCTATAAATTAAAAAAAAAACATTATAAATTAAAATTATATGTTTGTAAAACCCGAATAATCAGAAAAAAAAGGAGTCCATATGTTCCTTTCGAAGTTCAAATTGTTTGATACTTTTATTAAATATGAAAACTACAGGTTCCTATAAATTAAAAAAGAAAAAAACATTATAAATTAAAATGATATGTTTGTAAAACCCGAATAATCAGAAAAACAGCGTTACTTGTATTCCAGCGATTTTGACCCCATTCCTTTTTTAATTTCTAATTTATTTTCTTAGTAAACTATATATAGTGAAACCTGTTTAAGTTAGTCACATTTGGAAATCAAAAATTTAATAAAAAATATACTATATTAAAATTTAAAAGTATTTAAGAAGAGAATTTCTAGAAAAACATACCATTGAAGCGATAAATTATTTCTAATTTATCGCTTCAATGGTATTCGGCCCCATTCCTTTTTAATTTCTAATTTATTTTCTTAGTAAACTATATACAGTGAAACCTGCTTAAGGTGGACACATTTGGTTCCTTCAAAATGTGTTCAAGTTAGAGAGGTGTCCAACATAGAGAGATTCATAAAATCAAAATTTTTTCTAAACATACTAAACACTAAATTTTCATGTCAATGCAAACCTTTATTCAATTCAAATTGGAAACATTTATTATTTTAAATGAAACTCAAAAATGTCAAATACAAACTGCAGTCTATCAATTGTTTCAACAGGAGAACTATTTATTTGAAAAGAAGTCTGTATGAAGCCTTTTTTATATTTAATTTACACTTTATCCATACATTTTCAAATTTATTTATTTTTATACCAAATAGAGTTTCAACAATCTCTGGTTCATTATTAGAAAATACTTATCGTTCAAATTCCTCTACATATTCCAAAACTGTTTCATGATCATTCCAACTAAGTCTCTATATGAATTGAGCTATATATCTTTCCAATATATCTTTCAATAAATATTTAATTAAAAGACTACTTATCGTTCAAATTCCCCTACATATTCCAAAACTGTTTCATGATCATTCCAAATAAGTCACTATATGAATTGAGCTATATATCTTTCCAATATATCTTTCAATAAATATTTAATTAAAAGATTTCATATATTCAGCCAGTGATTTCATATTCATGATGGACAAGATTGAAGATTTACAAATTTTGACAACAGTTAAAATTTTATGATGATAGTTCTCAGGAAGAGCACTCAGATCGGAGAGAAAGAGCACTCATTTCTTCTCCTAGGTCAAAGTTATTGACCTCTTGGATTTTACAAATTTTGACAACAGTTAAAATTTTATGATGATAGTTCTCAGGTTCTTCTCCTAGGTAAAGTTATTGACCTCTTTCATTCCTTCCTGAAATAGTTATTATGAAGCTTCTTTTCACACAACATAAATCCATCTCAGTACATCCACAATTGTGAATGATCAGTAATTTTCTTCTTTTGGTCCAATGTCAGTTTATTTTCTTTTACTGCTTTTTAAGATCTGCAAGAAAAGCTGAATCAAGCAAACAGAAGAAACAGCACACAATCCTAAAAAAAAACATAATGCCAGTTTATTTTCTTTTACTGCTTTTTAAGATCTCTAAGGAAAGCTGAATCAAGCAAACAGAAGAAACAGCACACAATCCTCAAAAAAAAAACATATATATAAAATATAAACCAAGGTCTATAAATACTAAAACTAGTTAACCATAGCCCAAATATTTTTAATTTTATTGCAATAAAATATTCCTGCTATAATTTGAGCAGATTTGGTTTGATTTTTCCGCAATGCTCAGTGTTTGTATTTACAGTAATAAGTACATTGTGGATTTATAAGTCTTTAGTAACGATCTCAAGGCATGATTAATTAATGTTATAAGTTTTTCTTTCAAAAATTCCTTCATTAGTAACGATCTCAAGGCATGATTAATTAATGTTATAAGTTTTTCTTTCAAAAATTCCTTTGGATAATCTTCTAAACCTAAATAAAATTTATGATTTTATTTCAATCAATAATTATTAAAAAGTGTCCATTTTTTTACAAACAGTTGTTCTAGATACAAGACAGAAAGGTGTCCAGGATATAGAGGTTTGGACATATAGAGAAATATAGGCTTCCGGTTCCAGGAAAAGTCGTTCAACATAGAGAGGTGACCAACTTAACAAGGTTTACTATATTAAAATCATTCTTATCTAGTAAATGCTGTTATAAAATAGTAATGATTTAAAAATTACATAAAGAATGAGATAATAAATTATTTAATAAAATATAATCGAAAGAATTTCTATATTTTTACTTGTAAAGAGTAAAATATAAAATGTTACTTGTAATTAACATGACATCTAATCCGATATTTTAAGTTTATAGTGAAAATTTCTTATTGTTTCTTATAACGATGTATTTAATTTCTAATTAAATATTCGAACTTGATATAAAAATATTATAAATTTTTATTTATGTGATACTTCTTTAATATTTAATTTCAAAACTTGAGGTTATATTTAATCTATGATTTTTAATTATCTACAGAAATACGATTCAAACTGAAGGGGTTGAATTAGTTTTAGATTTCAATTATTTGAAATGGAACCTAATTACGATGACTGAACTGCTGAATATCACTTCAATTAATGATGTTTGTCAGTTTTAATTAAATGCTTACTAGCATCAAGTTATTAATTAAGCAGTTTTCAAATCTTTCACTTTGAATACTGAATTCAATTTCTGCCAAAGAAATATTGAATTTTATAAATGCCGCCTTTCAGAGAACAGTGTCTTCGTAATGTGATATGAAATTGAGTTATATATAATAGCCACTTCTTTTGTTCTTATAAATTATAAATTTATATTTTTGTCTTCAGAAACACAATTTAAAATTTTTTATTTATAAATCATTGATATGCAACAGGAGTGGATAAAAGACAGCCCGCGAAGGCATTATGTATGATTCCGCAGCATAAAGTAGAACACATTATAGTTTCAAACCCTACATTCGTAAAATTCTAGTCGAAAAAAATTAAAATGATGTCCAAGCTATTGAAAAAAGTTAAATTCAAAATGTTGTCAACTGAAATAAAGACCGCGAGAACTGTTTTACACACAATCCTCCTTTTACCTTTGACGCGCTCTCTACTTATTGCTTTAAAACAAATATATAAGAAAACTTACATTTCTCTTGCTGTAAATCTTATAACAATAAATTAATATTTTCTGTAATATTATTGCCTATATTTGTCACAGATGCCTGACTTCAACTGGAACGATTCAACTGCAACGATATCACTTAACAAAATATTATTCATATAATGTATTGTCGCTGTTATTTAGTTAAAATTCCAAACAAATGGTTTGTACCATGCACTGATGCAATTATTCTAATGTGATATCTAAATTAAAATGATTGAAAGTATATATAATTTTTTCTCATTACTGCCCTAATTGAACATTGTATATAATATTTATATCAAAATGAGAAACTATATTATTTCATTAAAAATTATCAATTATAGATAACATCGATATTTGCAATTCCAATTATTTATTGCTATTTAAGGTAATTAATGTAATGAATGAGAGTCGAGTGATGCAGCGTCAGGGAAAGCGACTGAAACAAGAGTTCATTTATATAATCCTGTACAATCTAATAAATTTGGAGGCAAATGAAAAGCAATACGGATTATTTCAAATATTTTTCTGGAGTGTTGCTTGTCTTGTCGAAATAATAGAATTTTTTTAATCTTAATCCTTTTTAAAATATAACTACTAATCAGAGTTCCACGAAAAGAAACACTGGACCGAATATACATCAAAATTTTGTACAGTCTATGCCAAAATGGTTTTCACCTATGGCGGTAACAGCCCGATAACCCGTCGACGATGGATTTGCGGAGGCTGCGGCTATACGGGACCAGTGTCGATAGGACAGGCGTTTGGCCTAGAGCGGTAAACGGCGCGTTACAGGTAAGTATGAGTAACGAGTGTGTTCAACAAAGGTGACGAGACTACTTTGAATTAAAATTCAACAGCTTCGTTATTTAGAGAGACTTGTACATAATGACTTTTACAATCGTCACGCACAACAGAAAGAGAGATACTAGTAATGTTAGATCCACGTCAACTACCACAAACAATTTATGAACTTATCGAGGAGTTGACAGATGTTCTATCAAAAAAATGTCCATTTTTTACAAACAGTTGTTCTAGATACAAGATAGAAATTGTGTCCAGGATATAGAGGTTTGGACATATAGTGAAATATAGGCTTCCGGTTCCAGGAAAAGTCGTTCAACATAGAGAGGTGTCCAACATATAGAGGTGACCAACTTAACAAGGTTTACTATATTATAATCATTTTTATCTAGTAAATGCTGTTATAGGATAGTAATGATTTAAAAATTACATAAAGAATGAGGTAATAAATTATTTAATAAAATATAATCGAAAGAATTTCTATATTTTTACTTGTAAAGAGTAAAATATAAAATGTTACTTGTAATTAACATGACATCTAATCCGATATTTTAAGTTTATAGTGAAAATTTCTTATTGTTTCATATAACGATATATTTAATTTCTAATTAAATATTCGAATTTGATATAAAAATATTATAAATTTTTATTTATGTGATACTTCTTTAATATTTAATTTCAAAACTTGAGGTTATATTTAATCTATGATTTTTAATTATCTACAGAAATACGATTCAAACTGGAGGGGTTGAATTAGTTTAGATTTCAATTATTTGAAATGAAACCTAATTACGATGACTGAACTACTGAATATCAGTTCAATTAATGATGTTTGTCAGTTTTATTTAAAAGATTACTAGCATTACGTTATTAATTAAGCAGTTTTCAAATCTTGCACTTTGAATACTGTATTCAATTTCTGCCAAAGAAATATTGAATTTTATAAATGCCGCTTTTCAGAAAACAGTGTCTTCATAATGTGACATGAAATTGAGTTATATAGAATAGCCACTTCTTTCGTTCTTATAAATTATAAATTTATATTTTTGTCTTCAGAAATACAATGTAAATTTTTTTATTTATGAATCATTGATATGCAGCAGGAGTGGATAAAAGACAGCCCGCGAAGGCATTATGTATAGCCCCGCAGCATAAAGTAGAACACATTATAGTTTCAAACCCTACATTCGTAAAATTCTAGTCGAAAAGAATTAAAATAATGTCCAAGTTAGCTCCGAGTGGAACTAGCAAACCGTTGTAATTAATTAAAAACACAATTATCACGTTTTGTAATGGTCAATACGGATAAAATTTCGACATAATAAAATGCATAAAATTATTGATTAATAATATTGAGATTTTTTAATCTTTAAAACCACACCTCCATGTATTGAATGCTGGACACCAATTATGGAGAATCCCTTATTCGGGAGGAAAAGTTATGAATATTTGTCAAACTGGCACTTAATAGCAGTTACATAATTGTGTATGTGTTTGAATTTCGGAAGAAATGATCATCTTTCCAATTATTACAGTTATAAATTATCATATTTTAAAATGATCATCTTTCCAATTATTACAGTTATAAATTATCATATTTCTTTTTTTGATCTCTCCAATTATTACAGTTATAAAATTATCATATTTCTTTTTTATACAATAACTTAAAAAACATTCCTAATGATATACTTGTATTTAATCGTTTTCAAATATTAATTTTGTAATAAATACATTTGGTTTCAACCCATCTGTTACCTTATCATAAAAAATAATGCTGCGAGCGATAATACTTCAGAGCGATCAGTCTTGCCAATTTACCTCCCATGCTTTGGTAACCCACCTCCCCTACATTGAATGCGTGTGGGACACGTCTAACGCCGTAACCCACCTCCCCTACATTGATTGCGTGTGGGACACGTCTAATGCTCACCTCCCCTACATTGAATGCGTTTGGGACATGTCTAACGCACTCAATTTTTCCCCTATATTGAATGCGTGTGGGTGTCCCACACGCATTCAATATAGGGGAACGCACTCAATGTAGGCAGCATGGTGTGTGGATTGGAAAATGTAGCCGATCATGATTTCCGGTTTCTAGCGCCTAGTTGAATGTGACAAACATTTTGGCCGGAGCTGTACCTACTTATTAAGCAGTAATAAAAATCCTTCCAATCAAACATTTGTTCCGTTTCCCCCTTTTAATTACTACAATATTTAGGTTTGTTTAAAATTATGCATAGTTTCTTAATTTGAACTATACCTAACACATTTTTTTCCATAAAAAGTTAACATTTCGGAACACGATTTTACCATGCCCGCAATCTTTTAATGACGTTACTCCCGCGTTGGGCAAGAATTTATTGTATTTATCATTAATTGTAAAATAAACAATATTTTATAATGCTATAAATTAAAACTTATACTTTTAACTTTCGTTTCCTAATTTACGCAATAACTACACGAATTTTTACAATATTTGTCTAAGTTATTGAAAAAAGTTAAATTCAAAATGTTGTCAACTGAAATAAAGCCTGCGAGAATTGTTTTAACCACAATTCTGCTTTTATCTTTGACTGGCTCTCTTTGTTGCTTTAAAACTAATATATAAAAAAACTTACATTTCGCTTGCTGTAAAACTTATAACAATATAATAATATTTTCTGTAATATTATTGCCTATATTCGTCACAGATGCCTGACTTCAACTGGAACGATTCAACTGCAACGATATCACTTAACAAAATATTATTCATATAATGTATTGTCGCTGTTATTTAGTTAAAATTCGAAACAAATGTTAGAGGTTTGTACCATGCACTGATGCAATTATTCTAATGTGATATCTAAATTAAAATGATTGAAAGTATATATAATTTTTTCTCATTACTGCCCCTAATGATACATTGTACTGTATATAATATTTATATCAAAATGAGAAACTATATTATTTCATTAAAAATTATCAATTATAGATAACATCGATATTTGCAATTCCTATTATTTATTGCTATTTAAGGTAATTAATGTAATGAATGATAGTCGCGTGATGCAGCGTCAGGGAAAGAGACTTAAACAAGAGTTCATTTATATAATCCTGTACAATCTAATAAATTTGGAGGCAAATGAAAAGCAATACGGATTATTTCAAATATTTTTCCCGACTGTTGCTTGTCTTGTCGAAATAATAGAATTTTTTAAATCTTAATCCTTTTTGAAATATAATTACTAATCAGAGTTCCACGAAAAGAAATATTGGACAGAATATACATCAAAATTTTGTACAGTCTATGACAAAATGGTTTTCACCTATGGCGGTAACTGCCCGATAACCCGTCGACGATGGATTATAATAACTGAAAATCCAATGATGAGCAGTGAATTTTAGAAAGAATTAGTTTATTTTCTAAAGAAGTAAGTAAACCGAATTTTGTGAGTTACAACACAGTTACGTAATTTTCACGAAATGATTAATTGATTTTAAAGGACTAATAATAAGAAATATAGAAATTACAAATTTATAATTTATCCCAAAAAATATTAATTATTTTATGATATATTTACTAGTTGATAACTGATAGTTTAAAATATATATTTTTTCTTTTTACTATAAATACTTCCACCGTTAGTATCCGTCCTCTACCCAAAAAAACTAATCGAATAATCCTTATTTGCTAGAAAAGAAGCGGCGATAAATCAAACACAAATATGTTATTAATATATTTCGAATCTGTACTATATAGGGAATGAAGGTTCCTTTTTGTCAGTGAGCGGGAAGAGTTTCCTTCTTTCATGAAGGAAACTCTTCCCGCGAGGAAGAGCGGGAAGAGTTTCCTTCATGAACTCTTCCTCGTTTGATAGCGAGATTTTTCATAATCTCGCTATCAAAACGGCTTTGGGATATATCGAAGTCAAGGCAACATGCTGATGTGGTCTATCAAAATGTCAAATTGACCGACCATAAGACCAATTTTTGAACTTGCCATTATTTTTTTCAAAATATATAGCATTTGCAAATTTATTTCAACCTTTTACAAACTAATTTATTCCTTTTGCAAATATGTTTAAACTGTGCGCGAATTTGTTTAAACTTTTTCCAAATTTATTTAACCTTTTGCACGTACAGTACATTGAAACTTGCAGCTACGAACACTTTAACAAAATGGTGAGAAACGATAGTGAATAAACGAGTATAATTACTGGCGGAAATATCTCTGTCCTCACGCTTTCCTTATTATTTATCTTCCCGTTTTAAAAAATGTTTTTTCTTCTATTTTTTTCTATTAAATTTATGGTTTAAATATAACTAAATGTTTAAATTTAAAACTTATTGACGTGACTATTATATTGTGTTTGTTTTCAATTTTAGTTAAATTTTTCCCTCCACTTGGAGCAAAAATATTTTTATAATTAGAACAATAAAATAGCAATTAAAACTATTTTTATTTTTACATTACTACATATCTTTAAAAGATTTTTATATTTTTTTAATTTATATATTTAAAGTTTTTTCTCGTTAATCATTAATAAAAATTATGATCATTTCAAAAATGATTCATTGAGACGACACTTTTATTCCTTTGTTTATTGACTTTTGTACTGTGAAAGGTTTAAATGCCATTCTCTCCTTAGTTACCAGATGATCTACTGATGTCATAATAATAAAATTTTAAATAACTTTAACTGTTATTTTTATTCAGTTGCATAAAACAATAATATAATATCTTTTATATATTCAAGTGAAAAAGTACAAATTTCTAAATATCAATTCAGAAATGAATAACGTTAAAAAATCTATTAATTACAACCTTCATGAGGAAATGTTTCATATGTAATTAAAGCCGTTTTTAAAATATTAATTAGCATATAGCGTGCAGTAGATGTTTTTTAAAAATTCGAAAAGTTTTAATCACCTATTTTTCGTCATAAATAAACTTTTTCGCTTGAACAAACGTTATCACAAAATGTATTGATTTTTCTAATCACGTAAAGAACCTTCATGAGGAAATGTTTCATATGTAATCAAAGCCGTTTTTAAAATATTAATTAGCATATAGCGTGCAGTCGATGTTTTTAAAAATTCGAAAAGTTTTAATGACCTATTTTTCGTCATAAATAAAACTTTTTCGCTTGAACAAACGTTATCACAAAATGTATTGATTTTTCTAATCACGTAATAATAGAATTTCTTACGTCATGTGATATTTGCTAAAGAATTGTAATAAAGTAAGAGATATTTTTAATTTTATATAAATAAATTCAAAATATCTTAAGGAAGATATGTATATCAGTATAACGTAATGGCTTACTCTGGAGATTGAAATTTTATTCCAACGCAAAAACAAATGAAAATACCCTACTTAACAAATTTTCTACAATTTAAATTACCTAAGTTATGTATATCAGTATACCGTAATGGCTTACTCTGGAGATAACAGAGTAAGCCTCTCCAACGCAAAAACAAATGAAAATACCCTACTTAACAAATTTTCTACAATTTAAATTACCATTTTTCAATGTATTGTAGATTGGATTGCATGACTTTTCGATCATGTTGTATACAATTTAATTGAAAAAAGTATTCAACATTTTTTGTGTTAATTTGTTCTGAATTTATTATTGAACTGATAGTTTCCTATTATAATTGTTTTATATTATTATTATACTGTGTACGCTTGGTGTTTTTGCAATTTGTAATATAAGCTATAAAATAACAATATTTCTACATGTGCACATGTTAAAAGAATCAATGATCTGTAAAGTAGACCTTGTTATCGTTTCAAAAGTTGCCAATCATCATAACAATAACTAAAATATAAATTATCAAATAATCTTCAAATTCAACTTTAGAAAAATGAAATTGTTAATTTTGTTTGAATCTTTTTCATTTCATATCTTAAGTAAATATATTTTTCGATCACGTTGTATACAATTTAATTGAAAAAAGTATTCAACATTTTATGTGTTAATTTGTTCTGAATTTATTGTTGAACGGATAGTTTCCTATTATAATTGTTTTATATTATTATTATACTGTGTACGCTTGGTGTTTTTGCACTTTGTAATATAAGCTATAAAATAACAATATTTCTACATTTGCACATGTTAAAAGAAAAAATGATCTGTAAAGTAGACCTTGTTATCGTTTCAAAAGTTGCCAACCATCATAACAATAACTAAAATATAAATTATCAAATAAACTTCAAATTCAACTTAAGAAAAATGAAATTGTTAATTTTGTTTGAATCTTTTTCATTTCATATCTTAAGTAAATATGATGAAGAATTGATTTAGAAGAAAAGTTTCTTTAGGACAATTTTAATATATTATCTTCACAAAGTGCAAATTGATATTAAATTCTGTTATGCAGTCTAAAGAGAGAAAAAGTGACCAATTGTTTAAGTAATCTTTTGCAGTTTTCGATTTTCTTACAATTGTGATAATGTAAAATTGACAATTTGAAATTTATTGGAAATCAAATCTATACTGTTAACGTGATATTTCTAAACTATAAGATATTAACATAGTTTGAAGCAATATCTTTTGAATAAATACTGTACTATTCAGGCTTTTTTATCATGTAGGGAATTATATCTGTTGAAACTATCCTATAGAATATTGGATTTTATCAGGCTGGATATTCTGATTTATAAATACAGCCATATGTTTTATGCGATGAACCAAGCTAGAGTCTCACATCGTATGCGATCAGAAATTTTAGAATTTTTTAATCGATTGACAGAAGATTGGATGTTGGACAATTTTTGGAGAGTGCTAAAAGTGGCTTTTGCCAGGCACAGAGTATTTCAAACAAAAATAAATCTAATTGCATTAATTTTCCTAGCATCTATATGATAATATTATTTTTCTAAATTTTTCATCTTTTTCGTGAGACATTAAGGATTCATTAATGCAAATGATTCTTTCCATTTGAAGTGGAACATTTATTAAAGCATATATATTTACAATCAAGCTTACAGTTACATCACCACCAAGAAATGCTAAATCTTACGAAAATTTTATGTACTTTTATTTTGTCAATTGAATTGATTCACCTGGAATTTATAGAAAAAATATTATTTTTTATTTTATATATTTATTCTATCAATAATTTACAAAATTTTCAAGTATTCACGCATATTTCTTTCTCTATCATTATTAATCTCATCTAATATGACTAAATAAAAGAATTCTTTTGTTTAATTTATAAGTTTTTCTATTAATAGCAATAAAATGCTAAAATATTTCAAATACAGGTAGTCCTCGATTTACGACGAGTCGATATAGGCTGGATTCACATTAGTCTTGCAACGGAGACTGCGAGCATGACCGTGACTGAGGTTTGCGATAGAACATGCGCATTGATCACGACTGGCTTCGCGATTTTTCAGAGAAAAAGTGACCAATTGTTTAAGTAATCTTTTGCAGTTTTCGATTTTCTTACAATTGTGATAATGTAAAATTGACAATTTGAAATTTATTGGAAATCAAATCTATACTGTTAACGTGATATTTCTAAACTATAAGATATTAACATAGTTTGAAGCAATATCTTTTGAATAAATACTGTACTATTCAGGCTTTTTTATCATGTAGGGAATTATATCTGTTGAAACTATCCTATAGAATATTGGATTTTATCAGGCTGGATATTCTGATTTATAAATACAGCCATATGTTTTATGCGATGAACCAAGCTAGAGTCTCACATCGTATGCGATCAGAAATTTTAGAATTTTTTAATCGATTGACAGAAGATTGGATGTTGGACAATTTTTGGAGAGTGCTAAAAGTGGCTTTTGCCAGGCACAGAGTATTTCAAACAAAAATAAATCTAATTGCATTAATTTTCCTAGCATCTATATGATAATATTATTTTTCTAAATTTTTCATCTTTTTCGTGAGACATTAAGGATTCATTAATGCAAATGATTCTTTCCATTTGAAGTGGAACATTTATTAAAGCATATATATTTACAATCAAGCTTACAGTTACATCACCACCAAGAAATGCTAAATCTTACGAAAATTTTATGTACTTTTATTTTGTCAATTGAATTGATTCACCTGGAATTTATAGAAAAAATATTATTTAAATATGATGAAGAATTGATTTAGAAGAAAAGTTTCTTTAGGACAATTTTAATATATTATCTTTACAAAGTGCAAATTGATATTAAATTCTGTTATGCAGTCTAAAGAGAGAAAAAGTGACCAATTGTTTAAGTACTTTTATTTTGTCAATTGAATTGATTCACCTGGAATTTATAGAAAAAATATTATTTTTTATTTTATATATTTATTCTATCAATAATTTACAAAATTTTCAAGTATTCACGCATATTTCTTTCTCTATCATTATTAATCTCATCTAATATGACTAAATAAAAGAATTCTTTTGTTTAATTTATAAGTTTTTCTATTAATAGCAATAAAATGCTAAAATATTTCAAATACAGGTAGTCCTCGATTTACGACGAGTCGATATAGGCTGGATTCACATTAGTCTTGCAACGGAGACTGCGAGCATGACCGTGACTGAGGTTTGCGATAGAACATGCGCATTGATCACGACTGGCTTCGCGATTTTTCGAATCAACTAATAGTAACAGCATAAACAATAGCCAATAAGACTTGATGTAGTATACAGTTCGTAAAAGATAGCCAAATGCCTCCTTTCTGCTAGCTATCGTAATGACGTAGAGGCTGCGACTGCGGCAATATTCAGCAAGTTGAATATTGTCGTGGTCGCAGCGAACAGATGTGAATGAGGTTTGATCGGATTATTCGATTTGTAGTATAATAAATTGCATAAATAATAAAATTTAATTCGGGAATACCGATGTTCTGCATTTAAAACATATTTCAAGAGTAGGAATATATATCAGTTATCATTCATATCCGTCTCATGATTGCGATCGCGACCGTTGCTATAGAAACAAATCATCAGGCCTCACTTTACCACTGTTCGCTGAGACCACGACAATATTCAACTTGCTGAATATTGTCGGGGTCGCAGCGGCTACGTCATTACGATAGCCAATAGAAAAGAGGCATTTGGCTATCTTTTACGAACTGTATTCAACACCAACTCTTATTGGCTATGGTTTATGCAGTTACTAATGGTTGATTCGAAAAATCGTGAAGCTGGTTCTGATCAATGTGTATATTTTGTTGCAAACCACAATGGGGTAGTTGTCGCGGTCGCAGTCACAAAGTCAGTGTGAATACAGCCTTACCACAATTCCCACTTACGAGGACAAAAATGATTACTAAAAATTCACTAATTCCGCATTGCTGCTTGCATATATATAAATATATCATAATTTATTTTGTATAGACATCGCCGTGTTACCATTATTTGGCAAGTAAAGCCTTATCACTGTATCTCGTCGTGACTATGTCATGTCCAGTAAGAGAAATAATACTAATGATGAGAATTGAAGTGTATAATAAAAAAGAAAGTGAGGAAAAGTTTAAATTAATCGTTTTAAGTTAAATAGAAATCTAAATTATGAAAATATTAAAAGTGAAATTAAACAAACCAAGAATTGAAAAATTCCTCGAGTTAGTCGGAATGGAATTTCGTCAGAGAAGCTAAAATGAAACCGTCGTAAGTTGAAATCTACCTGTACAATATTTTTAGTAAACTCTTGCCAAGTGCGGATTTGCAGAACGCGATTTTGCATGTATGAGATATCTCAATTGTTTCCATTTAATTTGTCCAATTCTAGAAATTCATTCGTACACGGTACGGTTATGAGCGCATGGTATCTATAACGATACCCACAACGCGGATCTGGCAACCTTGCTTAACGCTTCCCGCTAGTTGAGTGAGCGAGTTCGAGTGGCTATCATTTCACTCACAATAGTAGACCTGTAATCACATATTTATCAACGTTTATCTTCCTCTCCTTTTGCATTTGTATTTATTTTAATTTAAAACATTCAGTGTGGCATCTAACAAGGAGAGGACTCGAAGGCCGGAAAACGGAATGAAACGAAATTTATTTCTGTAAGAGTTCTTGACTACTACTAAAACACAGTAAAAGGCTAGAGGCCAATGGCTAGCCATTATGGAGAAAAATGACCTCGAAGAACGACGCGACGAAAGTACACCAGTTCGTTATACTAATTAACGACGAATTGGCGTGGCAGCGTGGTTAAGAGGCAAACTTCCATGTGGTCGGCCCGAGTTCTATTCCCGCTAGTTACATATTTTTTTTTTTTTTTGTTTATGGTCGTTGTCCTGTTGAAAATAATTCCTGCCAAGGAACCTGACAGCAGAAGGAATCATTTTCAATTGCAATATATTCTGATATCTTTTAGAATTAAGGATTCCATCAATAATTTCAAGGTCTCCAGGCCCGTTTGCACTCATGCAACCCGAAAGTAGCATGCTACCACCACCATGCTTTACAGTTGGCACCAAGAAATCTTGTTTGAACTCTTCATTTTTGAAACGCCAAACAAACTGCCTACCGTCACTATTGAAGAGGTTGATTTTTCTCTCATCAGACCATAAAACATTATTAAAAAAGGTTTCCGGTTCTTTGTTGTATTTCTTTGCAAATTCCAAACGTCCTTTTTTATGGCACTGCTTCAGATATGGCTTCTTTCTCGCCACACAACCTCAGATGTTACACTTGTTTAAGTGCCATCTAACTGTTCTCGAAGAGACATTGGCCACATTTCCCTCCCTAGTTCAGCTGCTACTTGCCTCGAAGACTTCTTTCTATCATTTAATACAGAATAATATTTTCTATAATATTATTGCCTATATTCCTCACAGATGCCTGACTTCAACTGGAACGATTCAACTGCAACGATATCAATTAACAAAATATTATTCATATAATGTATTGTCGCTGTTATTTAGTTAAAATTCGAAACAAATGTTAGAGGTTTGTACCATGCACTGATGCAATTATTCTAATATGATATCTAAATTAAAATGATTGAAATTATATATAATTTTTTCTCATTACTGCCCTAATTGAACATTGTATATAATATTTATATCAAAATGAGAAACTATACTTATTTCATTAAAAATTATTAATTATAGATAACACCGATATTTGCAATTCGAAATATCTATTGCTATTTAAGGTAATTAATGTAATGAATGATAGTCGCGTGATGCAGTGTCAGGAAAGCGACTGAAACAAGAGTGCATTTATATAATCCTGTACAATCTAATAAATTTGGAGGCAAATGAAAAGCAATACGGATTATTTCAAATATTTTTCTGGAGTGTTGCTTGTCTTGTCGAAATAATAGAATTTTAGAAATCTGAAACCTTTTTGAAATACAAGGTGAATCCGAAAAACTGGGCAAAACTTTACAGGGTGATAGAACACAGCAATATTCGTCAGAGAATGTATGGTCGGAACACAAGCGGTGAGAATGAAAAGGTAGAGTCACATGTAAAGAATTAACACAAGAATGAGAGGAGA
>AYEL01080809.1:0-14697 GCA_000484575.1 Olivierus martensii
ATATATTTTTTTTAATAAAGTAATTTCTAAAAATTTAATATTTTTTTACAATCTACAAAATTTCAAGATGTATTATTTTAGAATAACAATCATTCATATTTAGTCCTAATGCAATTAATTACTTAAATCAATATTTACAGTGTTTGTAAAGTAGGACGTTGGATATGTGATGAAACTGCATGCCCAGGAATTTGTTCCACGTGGGGAAATTCACATTTTATAACATTTGATGGTCATTTCTATGATTTTCAAGGGACTTGTGATTATGTTTTAGTAAAAGGAAAAATTGATGATAAGAATACTTTCTCTATTATAATAAAAAATGAATTGTGTGGTACTAGAGGAATTTCATGTAGCAAAAGCATAATATTTATAATAGGTAGGAAAATTTAATATATTACTGTATATTCTTATATATAAGATGAAAAATATTTTTCAAATATATTACTGTATATGAGGGCCACCGAGAGAAATTTTCAGGCCTGTGACAAGTGTGTGGGCCAGGCCCCACTTAAAAAAGTGCATCACTTTGCTTTAATAAAAGAAAAGCCGTATAAAACATTAAACATTTATTTAAAAAAGTGTACAATAAATTCAAAAATTCGATACTTTACACATTATGATGAGTGGTACCCATGATTCAGATAATGCTAGGGCATTCCCCATTGTAGGCGATGCGCAGTCCCTTAGGCACCCAAGAGCTGTTAAAAGTAGGCTAGGGTTATTGCATCAAGAGCGGGGTGACTAAAAAAGCTAGCTCAAAGACCTACTTTTAAGGATTGCATCACTCAACGTAGGCACCATGACAGGAAGAGGAAGGGAAATTGTGGACATGATGGAAAGAAGAAAGATCGATGTCATGTGTGTACAAGAAACAAGATGGAAGGGGGAGAAAACCATGGATGAAGAGCTAAGACGACTGGAAGAGAAAGATAGAGTTATCATTGGAGGGGACCTTAATGGACACATTGGAACCAATAACAGAGGTATAGAAAGAATTCATGGAGGGCATGAATTCTTTTTATACTACTGTTATTGGTTTCGACTTTGCCTTGGCCAATTCTTTCTTCAACAAGAAAGAAGAGCACTTGGTCACCTTCAAAAGTGGTGGAAATAGCACACAGATTGACTACTTTCTGTACAGGAGAAAACATCAGAAGGAAGTGAAGAATTGCAAAGTCATCCCCAGTGATCACATGGAAACACAACCACGTCCAATGCTCATGGATCTCCACCTCTTGAGGCCTGCAGACAGGGAGAAAGTGAAGACTAGGTTTAAGGTGAGGAAGACCAAGTGGTTCAAACTAAAGGACACAGTTTTGAGGAACAGATTTAAGGAAACTGTCCTGCAGAGAGTTTGAGGATGTTCAAGAGTGGTGGAATAGAAATGCAAAGGTCATGAGGTGTATTGGCAGGGAAATCTTGTTTTAAAAAGTTATATCAGGGAAATCTTGGGAGAAACAACAGAAAAATGCTGGGAAAACAAGGAAAGTGGTGGTGGAACCAGGAAGTGCAGGCAGCAGTTCAGAGAAGAGAAAGGCAAAAAAGAGGAAGTGGGACTCAAACACATGCCCCAGCAGACCTAGAAATCTTTAAGGTCGGGAATAAGCAGGCAAAGAAGAAGGTGGCACAGGCAAAGGCCAAGGCATGTCAAGAATTGTACGATGACCTAGAAACGCCGGAAGGGCAGAAGAAAATATATAGCATTGCCAAACACAGAAGCCAGACAGCAAAAGATATTACACACATCAAGCAGATCAAGAATGCCAATGGAGAAATCCTGAGGAACACTGGGAAGATACAGGATAGATGGAAAGAGTACTTTGAGGAGCTGCTAAATGTCGAGAATGAATGAAAGTACCATGAAGATGGAATACCAAATGAGGGATTGACAAGAAACATCACAAAGAGTGAAGTAAAGGCGGCACTGAAGCAGATGAAAAATGGGAAAGCAGTAGGGCTGAATGGAATCCCAGCTGAGGCCTGGAAGGCCCTTAGAGAAGAAAGGCTGGATCTACTATGGGACCTCTTGGGGAAGATCTACAGAGAGGAGGAGATACCAGATGAATGGAGAGAAAGTATTATTGTCCCAATTTACAAGGGAAAAGGAGACATCCAAATGTGGGGCAATTATAGAGGAATTAAACTAATGTCACATACCATGAAGATCTTGGAGAGAATCCTGGACAAAAGACTGAGAGCTGAAGTTAAGATTGGAGGTCAACAGTTTGGTTTCATGCCAGGAAAATTAACCATTGATGCAATCTTCTGCCTGAGACAAATGATTTGGAGAACAGCAAGAACTCCAGAGAAATGCAAGAATTCAGAGAGAAACAGCAAGAACTCCACCTGGTTTTCATCGACATGGAAAAGGCATATGACAGAGTACCAAGACAAGAAGTTTGGGGAAGCCTCAGAGTTAGAAATGCACCAGAGAAATATGTTTGTTTAATCCAAGAAATGTATAGGAAAACCAAGACGAAAGTATGAACCTGCCTAGGAGAAATGAGCAGCTTTGAAGTGCGAGTGGGTCTCCATCAGGGCTCGGCACTGAACTCTTATCTGTTCAACACAGTGATAGATATCCTATCAGAAAAGGTCTTGGAACATGCTATATTCAGATGATGTAGTTTTATGCGCAAGATCAAGAGCAAAGGTCGAAGAAAAGCTGGAGAATTGGTGGAAAGCTTTGGAAGACAGAGGACTGAAAATCAGCAGAAGCAAGACAGAATATTTGGCCTGCAACATAGGGACCCAGGAAAATGAGGAGCTGAAACTGATGGAAACAACAATCAGGAAAACAGACCACTTCAGATACCTTGGTAGAGACAGGTAGAGAAGTGAATAACAGAATACTGGCAGGTTAGAAAAATTGGAAAGAAGTCTTTGGAATCCTATGTGATAAGAAGATCCCCTGTGCGTCTAAAGGGCAAAATATACAGGACAGTGGTGAGACCAGCGATGCTGTATGGAACGGAAACACTCCCCCTTAAGAAATCCAATTTACAAAGGATGAAGGTGACAGAAATGAGAATGTTAAGATGGACGTGCAGAGTGACACAAGCAGACAGGATTAGAAATGAACATCCAAGGGATAGTGAAGGTTATGGATATTGCAAGTAAAATCCAAGAAAGTAGATTAAGATGGTTATGAAAAGAGATGAGGACTACAAGGGCAAAAAACTTATGAACATGAAAGTTAAAGGAAGGAGGAAAAGAGGACGACCCAAGAGAAGGTGGAAAAGTATTGTGGATGACAATCTGAGATCAAAGGGTCTCAGAAGGGAATGGACAAAGGACAGAATGCAATGGAGAAAGGCTCATCAAAAACAGTGACCCGATATAGAAATCGGAGGAAGCTTGATGATGATGATGATGATACTTTAAACATTATTATATATTATGAAATATATAAAATAATTTATTTTGGCAGGATTGCTTTGAGTGCACTCTGGCAGCGACCTTTGAACTATTCGGTTATGTTATTTCAAGGTTGAAAGAATTACTTATAGAAAGGTTCCGCCATTCGGGCTTAAACATCACTTCCTTCAAAATAATGGGTGCAAAGCATCATGGTTGTGACATCACAAATAGCAATCGTCTGCTTTTCTGTAAATTAAAAATGCTGCAATGTGCAGTTTACAATTGCAAAAATTCGGATAAATGCAAAAGAAAGAGAAAAAATTTTTTAAATCATTTTTTAAATTTCCAAAAGATAGAAAACAAAGAAATGTTTGGAAAATATTCTGCAAAAGAAGTAATATAAATTGCAACACTATGAGAATTTGTGAAGACCAGCTTGAGATCAATGATTTTGAAAACTATGTTTATCAGCATAGTTTACAATATTGTCAAAAATTAATAGTATCAACAAACTATTTCAAGCAAAAACAATTGTTCTTGACTCTGCTTTTAATTTAGTAAATAAAGTTAAAAATGAAATCCAAAATTTAAGATCAAAATTTAGCACATTTTTAGATGATGCAAAAAATGATAGCACAAAAGTTGAATATTTCAGAAGATTTCCCTGAAGAAAGAATTTGAAAATGATTATTTTCCGAACTAAAAGAAAATGAAATTTTACAATCCTCAGTAGAGGAATTTAGATGTTACTTTTTCAGCATTGTGATTGATACTATCATTATACAAATAGATAAAATATTTAAAAATATACCCAGTATTATTTCTTTTTATTTTTTAAATTAATCACTAATATAAAAACATTAGAAAAAATAAACTAGAAAACTGTTTAAAAGATTTTGTAAAACTTTATAGTAAAGATGTAAATGAATATCTAATCCATGAAATTGATTTGTTGCAAGAATTGATCTTGGACCAAAAAGATATAAATAACATGCAAGACATATTGCAATATATAGCATTTGCATATTTATTTCAACCTTTTGCAAATTTATTTAACCCATTTGCAAATATATTTAAGTACACGTATATTTAAACCTTTTACAAATATATTTAAACTTTGAACAAATCAGTCAATGGATGGAAAACCAATGCCTTATACTCTGTACAAATCTGTTCTTCTGTTCCCTGATTACTTTGGGTAAAAAAATTTAAACCGACTTATATATATAACATGAGTGGCAGTGATTCAAGTTCTCGGAACTCTTCCATTGCTCGACATAGAGTTGGAGGAAGGCGTGGAAAGTATATGAGGTTTCTATGGGAAAAAAGAAAGTATTTGTCAAATTGTATGAAGAAGGTTTTTTTATAAGGAGTCAGTGTCAAAATCAGGTATAAAATGGAATATTGGGAAAAGCATAATTAGAGAGTACAGAAGGGATAATTTTGAGGTGCTAAACAACGGACCACAAGGGAACAAGCCAAAATTACTTAATCCCGATGTTCTTTGCCTAATAGAAGCAACAGTTGAGAAAGAGAGCTTCCGAATTACTCTTTTGAAAATCAGAGAGAAGCTTCTTGAACATGAAATTGAGTTAAGTATGTCTTCCATAAGAAATGTAGTATTACTTCCCAGGATATATATATATATAGCATATATATATATATATCCTGGGAAGTAATACTGCATATAGTATATATAGTATTACTAGGCAACCACTGCACTAAATTTAATATATATTAATACCTGTATATATTTTTCTCATTAAAATTTGTATTAATTTGAAAATAAATTTATTTTCATATATTAATATTATTCTCGTTTATTCACTACCTTTCTCACCATTTTGTTAAAGTATTCGTAGCCAAAAGTTTGGATGTACATGCAAAAGGTTTAAATAAATTTGCAAAAAGTTTAAACAAATTCACGCACAGTTTAAATATATTTGCAAAATGATTAAATCAGCTTGTAAAAGATTGAAATAAATTTGCAAATGCTATATATTAAATAATAACTATAATGAATTATTTCGAAATGTGCTAACCATATTAAAAATTTTCTTTATATTACCAGTTACTATAGCAAATGCAAAGCGTTCTTTTAGCAAATTAAAATTAATAAGAAATTATCTTCGGTCAAGTATGTATGAAGAACACTTAAATGCACTTGCTATATTAAGCATCGAAAAGGAAATTGCCAAAAATTGTAATTTTTCTGAAATGACTGGTGAATAACAATGAAATAGCAAAAAAATTGCATATTTAGCCTAAATAAAGACATATTACGCAATATATGTTTATTTTGAATCCCTTTATTTTTACCTATGAAAAATATTTTAGGGTCCCAAAAAGTTTCTTGCACCCAGTCCCCTTTAAAGAGAAGGCCAACACTGTGTAGAATAAGGAAGTATTTTTCATAAAGAAGTTCCCTGTTTGGAGATTCTAGTTCTTTGTAATTTGTTTCTCTTCTCCCTTTCAAATATTCCAAAGCAAATGGCTGGTAATGACATTTATAAGAAGCATTACAAATTAAATTTTTAAAATTGGCATTTAAAATTAAATATAAATTAAGTAAACTAAAACTGAACTAAAATAATTATTATTTTTATGTATTATTTTGATATCTCAAAGTTGTTGCAGACTTTATACTAATTTTAATTCTCCTTTAGTTCTTAATTATGACAAATATGAAATTGTGAAAAAATTATTCCTTATGGCAAAATATATTTATTTTAAGAATTTTTTTGAAAGGAAATTTTATAGTGAGATGAGGAATAAGAATTAAACATAAACTAAAAAAAAAACTAAATAATAATAAAATAAATAATATAGTACAGATATAATAAAAAGTTTAAATATAGAAGTAAATGAAAATATTTTATTTTCATTCTAAAATTAAACAAGATTTAAAATTCATAAAAATACTTTTTAGAGTTCGTTTTAATCAATAGAAATAAAGAATTTAACTTATTGAACTAGAAAGAAGGAAAAGGAATTAAAGAATTTAATTTTTATATAATAGGTAATGAACGTTTGGTGCTCTTTAAGAATATTCCACTGTTATATAAGCAGTTAAATTCACAGTTTAATGTGAAAGAAATAGGAATGTTTCTTCAAGTTACAACTGACATTGGTATTTCTATACAATGGGATAAAGGAACAAGAATATATGTCCGTGCTCAACCAATTTGGATGAACAAAGTATGAAATTATTTTTAAATTTTATATTATAATAATAAATTTCAAATAATTTCAGATTATTCTAGATATTTATTAAATTAATATCATTAGTATTATTATTTTAATTTTTAGCATTTGGAATTTATGAAAATTTAATAAAATATACCAGAAGGGTTTGGAGACACCCCTTCCAGTTTTAGAATCCCCCTCTTTCTCCTCTCTTGCTTCATAGTTACTCCACTTGTAGCTGACTGCTTTGTCGTCTGAATACAATAAAGGCACTGTGAGAGAGGAGGAGGAGAGAACGGACGCTGACCACTGTCCGTTAGAGATAGAGTTGGGACTATCTCAGAGAGAGTGGAGTAACTATGAAAATTTAATATTGAAATTCAAAATTAATAATGAATTATAATATAAAACTTCTTACTATAAAATCTAAATAAAAGAACTAACAAGCACATTTAATAAGATAAATTAATTAACTGATTTGCCTTATCTTTGTTTGCTTGTTGATCTTTTTATTTAATAATAAATTACTGGTAATTGATTACTATAATCAATGGAAATAAAACACACTGCTTAACTTTCAGTCTAAAGTTCACAAAAAATATAGCACATGAAGCAGTATAAATATATAAAGTTTTTTATTAAACAAAAACGTTTTCGATACTAATAGTATTATCGTCAGTTGTACACAGAATTAAGATTTAAGTGTTCTAGAATAGAACAAAAATTAGAACATTTTTTAAATTTAAAAGGACTAATAATTATAAAAAAATTATAAATAAAGTAAAATAATAACATATAACAAGGAATTAAAAGATTAAACTATTCGTTTAACAGGAGAATGCAAAATTAAAACGTTAGAAATTTCTTCTGATCACATATCTTCATGCTGCACTCATCCCGTCTGCCTGCTTGATGTTAATGACTTTACCGATTTCATTATATTTGATCACATCTGTAACTTCTCAATTAATCTTTAATTGAGAAGTTACATCTGTAACTTCTCAATTAAAGATAAATCCTTGTGGTTATGTACATTCTTTATTATCTAGGCATTTTGCCAGAGTACATTCGTGTTTTTCTCATAAACTCTTTGTGCTAAGGTAGTACAGAGGTCACCTTTGCGAACATTATCTTTATGCTCTAAAATCCTGTCTTTAAAATTACGAGCAGTGGCTCCAATGTAAATTTCTAACTGATTATTGTCGATATTTCTCAAACGGACTTTATAAACCCCTGTTTTAAAATCCTCTGTCCTTTTAGTTTTATCATTATGAAGAATATTAAATATTGTTTAATAAAAAACTTTATATATTTATACTACTTCATGTGCTATATTTTTTGTGAACTTTAGATTGATTACTACATTCAGAATTTTTATAAAATAGCATATTAATGAATTATAAGCAATAACCTGGCTTAAAAATCTATTAAGTAGCTCTTTAAGTCAAGTAGCTTATGATTTTGTTATATTAATAATATTTCAAACTTTATTTTTTTATATTATGATCAAACATTTATTCATAATTTATTAGTTCTTGAAATTTTTGCATTATATAATAGGTTTTTACTTACATAATTAATTTGTTTAAAACATTCCATATAAATTTAACTCCAACAATATTTAAATTTTATAAGACTCAACCTAAACTGCTCTCATCGGCATTTATTTAAGGGAATTGGCCAGAAGGGCCTATGAAATTGACATTAAGGTAGAATGGGAAAAAGCTAAAGTAGTTAAGCAGATACACAACATGAAAGAATTATCAATAGTAGAAGAATTACAGATTTTTGCAGGAAGTGAAAAAGGAAGAACAATGAATGAAAGACAATTTATCAATCTTTTGCAAGCTTGGAAATTTGCATTGAACAAAAGAGCATAGCAGAACAGCAATGGGTAACATTGGCAAAAACGTGACTTTGGTCTTAAATACTAATTTGTGTAACATAACTTATAGTATGGATGAAAGAAAATGTTCATAATTTGTTATATTTTTTAGATTTTATTTAATTTATTTTAATATATTTGTAAACAAATTTGTTTTTAAATTTTGATTTTTGTTCTATGTTCTAGAATGCCAACTGCTTTATAGAAGTTGGTTATTTCTAAAGACTGTATATAATTGTTGGAGTTGAAGAGGGCAGTTTCAAGCCAAAAATGTTCCTCAAAGCAATAAAGTTTATTCAGAATTTTATTTTTTGAACTGCTTATTGTTATGTCTGGTAAACTAAAGTTAAAAGGAAAGTAATATTGCTTTTAGGTCGGTGATGTCCAATAAAGTGAATGGCCACTATAGGGGATCATAAAGATGATGCAAGGGTGCGTCAACTGTTAAGTGCCCTTAGAGTCAGGTGCACCCTGCAGGAGAAAGTGTTCTGCATCATCGCATTGAGTCACTTTCACTCTCTCTCGTCTTGTCTTCTGTCTGAGTCAGAGTCATATCGATATAGTCTCCTGGGACAATTGTCTTGTATCACCTTTGAGAAGAGAATTAAAAACTTGTTACATGTTGTTAAACTGTATGTCTCGACGTTTATTTCCAATATACTACACGTAAAGATATATCACTTATTAGTGCTTATAGTTGAACCCTTACATATTTAAATTTAATATACACAAATATACACTTAGATATATGGAATGAATAGGTAAAATGAATGAACATATTGTGAGCATAGATATGAAAATTTAAGACCATGGATGATATTTTTGGAAAATAATAAATTGTGTAATGAATTTTTTATATTATTTTATAGAAATACAACAAAAATAAAAAGACTTGAATATTCAAGTATTTCTGAAAATGCAAAACTTGAAACTGCATAAATAGGGAACTTATTCTAGAATTTAAAATATATTTTATATAAATTATTTAAAATTAAAATTAATATAACTGTCTGAAGAATTAATCCGCTCGTTGGCCTCGGTGGTCTAGCAGTATGACGATGATGTTGGGACGTTAGCCCAAAGGTCCCCAGTTCGATCCCGGGCCGAGGTGGATTTTTTCTTCAGATAATTTAGTAACGTTAGCCCAAATCCGGGTCGATCCGGGGCTGAGGTGGATTTTTTCTTCAGATAATTTAGTTAAAAATTCTAATTTAATTATTAATTAATAAATGGTGCCACTCATTGATTTAATAAAATAATAATAATTCTAATTACGAGATGGCACTAAAATTAGTTTAAATTATTTCAAAATCTAATAATAAAAGGACAGCACTGTACACAGTAGAGAATAATTCAATAAACATCATTTATTCACGGAACTAACACTTTCGGCATTTCTGCCATCTTCAGGTTCCAAATCATAACGAATTTGTTCGTTATTCATTCTTTCTTATAAAAGATTTCAGAGTTCTAGAATGATTTGAATGAAAACACAAAACCAAACAAATTTAAAATAAAATAAACAAACACACACGGTTACCATAGTTACCCATTACTTCATCTTCCATAGTAAAGAGCATGGATAAATTAAACAGAATATAAATAAAACATAATAACGTCATAACAGAGTCTGTACATAAAGCTGCACTATCACAGTCTTTCAAAGGGTGTATGATTCACACTCAGTCTATTTTCTTAACGCCTTAGGTTCTTCAGGGCGAATTTCCAAGAACTAGGTACCCCGGTCACCTTTTCATTCACCAAGGTTTCTTCACTCTGTCTTCTCATTATTTCTAAAGTCTCCATCATATATGCATGTGTTTTCTTCTTGACGGTTTTTATTACCTTGGCTTGGTCCCAAAGATGCCGAAAGCGTTAGTTCCGTGAATAAATGATGTTTATTGAATTATTCTCTACTGCGTACAGTGCTGTCCTTTTATTATTATGTTTTAGAGAGTATAAGCAGTTAGTCTGATTATGGATATAGAGCTGAGCCAGCTAAATGTGGAAAAGCTTATGAAAGAATACAGAGTTCGTTATAAGAAGTTGACTAGAAGATACGAGACCTTGAAATTCCTACAGGAATGTAAAACGAATGCAGTGTATCCCACGTCCATTTATAAGATCAAGTTACCAGTGGCTTCTAAGACTGTACTAAGTAACACTAGAAGGATCTGTTTAAGAGTAGCAATCACGGATGCTAAGCGAAAATATTACAAAGCGTCCCAGGAAATGGAGAAGTGTAAAAGAGGTTTTGAAAGCATCAGGTCCCTGACCAGATCCCTAGAAGAATTGGATGATGAAATGGAAAGATTTAGAAGAACCTTAAGAAAAAGATATATAAGAAAAATTAAATGGATCTTTAAATCGCAACTCCCAAAGAATATAAAAAGGCACCTAGAACTAAGCCAAGCAATAACTATTATAGGAGATATCCCTATACCGTCATATGCTAAGCAAGTCTTCGAGAAAGGCCCCTCATGCTCATTGTTGCAGGAAACTAGTGTATTAGAAGATATACCTGTCATGGAAGACTTAATCAAGAACTCTGAAGAACTGGAAAAAGAGAAGATGAGGTGGTCGTATATCAATCAGAAGTTAGCAAGTAGGAGAGCGAACAGAAGGCTGACTAATAATGATAAACAGCTAATAGATAGAACTGTGAAATGGCTCAAGGAAAGTAATTTAGTAATAACCAGGGAGGATAAGACTAAAAAAATGGTATTGATGTACAAAGATCATTATGATTCATTCCTTAACGATTATATAAACAAAACCAACCCGAAATTGCTAGCAGCAGACCCGACATTGAAGATAGCTAGAAATGTAGAAAGAATAATAAAGAATAAAATGTTTCCAAAGGTATGGAGGATTGAGAAGGTCATGGCACCGGTATGCCCAAGATTATTTGGCTACGTAAAAACTCACAAAGAACCGCTTGCAATAAGACCCATCGTGGAGAAGCGAACTGCCCCTACGTACCATCTTGAGAAATCTATAGCAAAATGGTGTAACAGCTTACTAGGAGAAACGGAACTAACATCGAGTAGCACAGTAAGGATCCTCGAAAGGGTATTGAATATCGACTACAACAACAACGATGTATACGTGAAATATGATTTTGAAAGTTTGTACCCGTCGTTGTATTTGGAACCCACCTGCCTGATCTTTTACAGGTTTCTACTGGAAAACGTACCGGATGCGCATCTCATCAAACCTTTGTTAAGGGAGTTAACCCATTTAATCTGTTATAAATCCTATTTCATGTTTAGAGGTAAAATCTTTGAGCAAACCAGGGGCGTACCAATAGGTAGTCCGATTGCAGGAGTCCTCGCCGAATTAGTCTTAAGGAGCTTTGAAGCTGAAAAAATCAAGAAGTTTCAACCGAGTTTGAAGTTCTATGCAAGGTATGTGGACGATGTCCTGACAGTATGGGCCGATAAAAAGGATATACATGCCCTTGCTGAAGAGTTCACTCTGGAATCTTATGGGTTAACGCTAAGAATGGAACAGATGCATGACTCCTCAATAAACTACCTGGACTTCAAGATAATTGCTAACGATGGGCACATAGTGACTTCTGTATTTAGAAAACCTTCCTATGAACCGATACTGATACCCAAGTGGTCAATCGACCCCATTTCATACAAGAAGGCTGCCTTTAGGTATTTTTTTAGAAGAGCTTTAATATATAGTACGCATGATGAAGACTTATATAAAGAAGTGGATTATATTATTAGAACTGGAATACAACACGGGTACACGAGATCCTTCATTCTAGGCATATTTAACCGTACAAAGAAAAGTCTTGAACAAGATAGTAATAGTATTGAGAATCCACAAGCAAGCAGAAGTAATGCTAACCAAAGGGAAAGTTATATGCCTGTACCCCACACCTTAAGAAACTACGCGTTTCTAAAAAGATTAGCAAAGAGAGATAGTAAGCGGCTTACAAGTCTACGCCCTCCTACAATTTTCAGTGCTTTAAGGAATGAGAAAGATCCGCTTAATGATTATGAGAAGACGGGCGTATATAAAATACCTATTGAGAGTATCAACACCCATCAACAGAAGTCGTACATAGGGGTAACAACAAGGAACTTAAGCCAAAGAATAACAGAACATAAAAAAGATGTAGCAACAGGTAAGTTAAATACGGCACTATCTATAGAAGCTTATACTAATGATACGAGAATAGGTTGGGACGAAGCCAAGGTAATAAAAACCGTCAAGAAGAAAACACATGCATATATGATGGAGACTTTAGAAATAATGAGAAGACAGAGTGAAGAAACCTTGGTGAATGAAAAGGTGACCGGGGTACCTAGTTCTTGGAAATTCGCCCTGAAGAACCTAAGGCATTAAGAAAATAGACTGAGTGTGAATCATACACCCTTTGAAAGACTGTGATAGTGCAGCTTTATGTACAGACTCTGTTATGACGTTATTATGTTTTATTTATATTCTGTTTAATTTATCCATGCTCTTTACTATGGAAGATGAAGTAATGGGTAACTATGGTAACCGTGTGTGTTTGTTTATTTTATTTTAAATTTGTTTGGTTTTGTGTTTTCATTCAAATCATTCTAGAACTCTGAAATCTTTTATAAGAAAGAATGAATAACGAACAAATTCGTTATGATTTGGAACCTGAAGATGGCAGAAATGCCGAAAGTGTTAGTTCCGTGAATAAATGATGTTTATTGAATTATTCTCTACTGCGTACAGTGCTGTCCTTTTATTATTATGTTTTAGAGAGTATAAGCAGTTAGTCTGATTATGGATATTTCAAAATCATTAAAAATCCATTATAAATCAAGGGATTAATTAAGGCAGATTAATCAGGATTATTTGAACTTATTCTATGTTATAATATTTTGTATTTGTAACTTATTCTATATTCTACAACAGAGATTTTAAAATTTTTAATTTTTATATTTCTAGAATTCTATTCTGTTAACAGAAAAAAAGATTACTGTAAAAATAGTTTTATTATTTAATAAATGTATTTTTAGTTAAATATAATGAGTTTATATTATTGTATTTGCCCATGTATAAACAAAAAATGAACTTTTTATTATGATTTACCAAATTCAATTGTATTTTTATAATTTCTGCTCTAATTATGTTTCTTATTACTACTTTAATTTTGTATAATTAATTCACATTTATCAAAGTTCTTAACAGGACAAAATAATTTATTAACAGAGATTTTTTCAACCCTCTCAGTGGGTCAATGTCAGCTGCATAGTGAAACAGGATAGTTTAAAATTTTTTTGCATAATTACATATAATTTCACTATTTTAATAAATATATTTCAAATTTCTTTAAACTATTTGCAGTATCTTTCAATATTTTATATATTGCAATATTTTGCTGGGATTAAATAAATATTTAATAATAATAAATAATTTACAACATTATTTGAAATATCATATATGCTTGTCTATAAGCTGACCTGATTAAGCTTATCCCCTGATTTCAGAATTTAAAAATTGGAAAAATTTGAAACCTGTTTATAAGCTGATTCCAAACTTTAAAGAATTAGAATAATACAATATTCATTGAAATGAATAGCTAATTTCTTTTATAAGTTTTAAATTATAAAAGAAATTATCTATTTATTTCACAATAAACAAAATTGTATTGTAGAAAAATTTTCTCTACAATATGATTTTGTTGAATTTGCAAAGTCATGAATTAGAATGAATGCAATATTAATAATTATAACTAAACCTAACGGTTCTCACGACTCTGCAAATTCCAGAGTTCGGCCTGAATATGGAGGGTTGAGAAGGTCATGGCATCGGTATTCCCAAGATTATTTGGCTACATAAAAACTCACAAAGAACCGCTGGCAATAAGACCCATCGTGGAGAAGCGAACTGCCCCTACGTACCATCTTGAGAAATCTATAGCAAAATGGTGTAACAGCTTACTAGGAGAAACGGAACTAACATCGAGTAGCACAGTAAGGATCCTCAAAAGGGTATTGAATATCGAGTACAACAACAACTATGTATTCGTGAAATATGATTTTGAAAGTTTGTACCCGTCGTTGTATTTGGAACCCACCTGCCTGATCTTTTACAGGTTTCTACTGGAAAACGTACCGGATGCGCATCTCATCAAACCTTTGTTAAGGGAGTTAACCCATTTAATCTGTTATAAATCCTATTTCATGTTTAGAGGTAAAATCTTTGAGCAAACCAGGGGCGTACCAATAGGTAGTCCGATTGCAGGAGTCCTCGCCGAATTAGTC
>AYEL01080810.1:0-16174 GCA_000484575.1 Olivierus martensii
GTTCCGACTCTGTATCACGTGATTGCCAACTACGACGGAGACGGTGGAAGTAAGTTAACTTTTAAACTAAAATATAATACGTTAGAATATAGGAAAATAACGATAAATAATAGAGTGCATAATAAAATAAAAATAGGACAGGTCCAAGTTAACTTCCTCACAAATTGATTGTTTGCCAAAAAATATCAAAGAAATATTAAAAGATCTCATTATTTCCAAATCTCAACAAAAATGTTTAATAAAGTTTAAACCACATATGGGCAATCCCCAGCCCACGGGCCAGATCTGACCCTCTACTTCTTTTGATCTGGCCTTTATCCATTTCAGTGAAGTTGGTCGAATTCATGGTGGTGTCACATAAATTGTAAACACTTCTGTGTTGGCTGCCTAAAAGAGAAAAAAAAAAAAAAAAAAAATCCAACAAATATGAAGCTAGAAGGGAATCTAGCAGAAAACTGGAATAAATTTAAGCAAAAATATTTTCTGTATTTGGAAGCAACCGAGAAGATGGCCAAACCTGATAAATTAAAGGTGGCTTTGCTTTTGACCTCCATGGGAGAGGAATGCATTGATATTTTTAATAGTTTTAAACTGATTGCTGAGGATGCAGAAAACTTTAATACTGTTATTAAACATTTCGACGAATATTTTGAACCGAAGAAGAATACAGTTATTGCTAGATATAAATTTTTCAATTGTAAACAGCAAGAAAACGAAAGTATAGATTCTTTTGTCACTAACTTAGAAATGAAGAATTTCTTATGTAAGTTAGTTTCTTCTAAGTTATTCTATTTCTTATGTATGTTAGTTTCTTCTAAGTTAGTTCTTAATTGAAGAACTAACTTAGAAATGAAGAAATAGAAATGAAGAATTTAGCGAAGGAATGTTCTTTCGATACTCAAGAAGAAAGTTTAATTCGAGATCTATTAATTATTGGTATTAGAGATCTAAGCGTTAAGGAAAAGCTACTAATCGATTCGGAGTTGAATTTAACAAAAGCTATAGAATACTGCCGAGCTAAGGAATCTAGTGACAAGCAAATAAAGTTAATGAAAGAAGGCAATTCGAAATCGGATCAAATAGATTACGTTAAACCTAAGAAAATTTTTAAGAAATATGCCGTTAATACAAAGAACAAAGGCGAATGTTCAAAGTGTAGAACTAAACACGAATTTGGCAAATGTCCTGCCTGGGGAAAAAAATGTAGACGATGTAAGAAACTGAACCATTTTGCCATTGCCTGTAAATATAAAGGAATAAATGAATTGGAAGATACTATAGTTAGCGAAAATGAAACTACAGAAAGTGATAACGACTTCCGGTTAGAATCGATAATATGTCAAGTACGGAACAATTCTGAATGGAGAGAAACAGTCCTTGTTAATAACACTAAAATCGCATTCAAAGTGGATACTGGGGCTGAAGTAAATATTTTGCCAATATCTAAGTTTAAAGAACTAGACTATAATGAAAGTTTGAAGAAAACAAACAGAGGCCTGAAGTCATACACTGGTCATAACCTTAAGGTAATAGGTACTTGTCAATTAAAATGTATATATGAAAATCAAACTGAATCATTAGAATTTTATATAGTTGATCATGATTCTAATCCTTTGCTAGGATTGCATGCTTGTGAAAAATTGGGTTTTATAAACAGAAATCAACCCAAGAGTATAAATGCTGTAACACATACAATTTTTGAAGACTACAAAGATGTGTTTTCAGGAAAAATAGGAAAATTGCCTTACATATATGATATTAAATTGACAGAAAATGCAGAACCGAAAATTGCGCCACCACGAATTATTCCTATGTCTCTAAAAGATAAAGTAAAATCAGAATTAAAGAAGATGGTCACGGAAGGTATTTTAAAGGAAGTAACCGAACCTACTGATTGGGTACATCCGATAGTAGTGGTACAAAAACCGAACAAGAGGGTCAGGATTTGCATGGATCCCAGAGCCTTAAATAAATTCATAAAACGGGAACACTACCCAATACCGACACAGCAAACAATATTTTCTCAGTTGGAAGGATCTAAATATTTCTCTGTTTTAGATGCCTCATCAGCATTTTTGCAAATTCCGTTATCTGAACAAAGCTCGAAATTCTGCACAATAGCGACTCCATTTGGAAGATATAGATTCTGCCGTCTGCCATACGGTCTTAGCAGTTCCCCAGAGATATACCAAAAAACTATTGATAGCATTTTTACGGGATTAAATGGCACAGTAGTCTATATAGATGACATATTGGTATTTGGCAATACCAAAGAAGAACACGACCTAAGGCTAAAACTTGTATTGGATAGAGCTAGAAAATATGGGCTAAAGTTATCCAAGGAAAAAAGCCAGATAAGTGTCAAATCAGTAAAATATTTGGGATACAACTTATCTAGTAAGGGAATATCAGTGAACGAAGACAAAATTAAAGCAATAACAGAATTTAAAAGGCCTGAAAGTAAACTTGAGCTGCAAAGATTCTTAGGAATGATTACCTATCTAGGAAAATTTATTCCTAATTTGTCTAGTAAAACGGGAACTCTTAGGATGTTGCTGAGTAAGAAAAATGAATTCGTGTGGACCACTAATGAACAAGAGGCTTTCGAGAATCTCAAGAGCTTAGTAGTAAAATCTCCAGTCCTCAGATATTTCAACCCAACTAAGAAATCTACCATTTCAGTTGATGCTAGCCAGTATGGTTTAGGTGCAGTGTTGTTACAAGATGAACATCCTATTGCTTATTCGTCAGCATCCCTAAATGAAAGTCAACAAAAATATAGTCAAATAGAGAAGGAATTATTGGCAGTGCTAAATGGATGTAAGAAATTCCATTATTTTGTTTACGGAACTAAATTTATTATAGAAACAGACCATAAACCTTTGATAGGACTATTAAAGAAGCCTATTGAAAATCTGTCACCTAGATTACAGAGAATGACCTTAGAACTCTTCAAATATGATTTTGATATCATACATGTGTCTGGAAAGAAGCTCTATATAGCTGATACGCTCTCTAGAGCACCAATGCCAATAACAGTAGAGACAAAAATATTAGAACAGGGAGCAGCTACAGTTCACACCATATTGACTGCAACTAATCAAAAAACAAGAGAACTACGGGAAGCGACAAAAGTCGACAAGGAACTTTGTTTAGTGAAAGACTATATTCAGAACGGATGGCCAAAAAGTATAAAACATTTAGACAAGTACATAAAACCGTATTGGGAGAAAAGGTCAGAATTATATTACAATGAAGATCTAGTCTTTTGTGGAAACAAATTAGTAATACCGACCAAAATGAGAGGAGAAGTACTTTCTAAATTACATATTGCTCATCAAGGTGTGACATCTTGTCAAAACAAAGGAAAAAATATAGTATATTGGCCCAAGATGATGGAAGACATCAAACAATTTGTAGAATCTTGCACAATATGCCAGAAACACCAAAGGGCAAATACGAAACAGCCACTAATTCCTTATAAAATACCTGAATGGCCTTGGCAAGAGGTAGGTATCGATTTCATGTACCTGGAAGGAGACGATTTTTTAATTTTAACTGATTATCATTCCAAATTCATAGAAGTAAGAAAGTTAAAAACGAAAACTGCTGAATCTGTCATAAGTGCATTAAAACAAATCTTCCGTACACACGGAATTCCTAGAATAATACATTCTGACAATGGTCCGCCTTTTGACAGCTATGCTTATCAAAAGTTTGCTAAAAACTACGATTTCCAAATCACAACATCGTCCCCAAAATACCCAAGATCTAATGGAATGATTGAAAGAGCTATTGGCACAATGAAAAATATTCTTTTAAAAGTCAAAGAAGAAGGAGGAGACCAAAATCTAGCCATAATTGAATACAACAACACTCCGAAGTATTGCTTACCATCTCCAGCACAAATGTTAATGGGAAGATCTTTACGATCCCAATGTCCTACAAAATTATCATATTTAAAACCTAAATTTTCGACAAACAATACCACGGCACAACTAATCGAAAATCAAAGAAAACAGAAAAACTATCATGACAGATCAACCGTCCAGTTAGATAAATTACGACCCCAACAACCAGTACTGATGCAAACAGGTCATAGGGAATGGATACCAGGGAAAATAGTTAAAGAGCTTGATTCACCGCGTTCCTACATAGTCAAGACATCCACAGGAACAGAATTCAGAAGAAACAGAGTCCATCTGAAACCTGATAAAGCGCAAATTAAGCAATTCCAAGAAACACTAGAGCAACCGAATAAAAAGGATGAATCAATCCCTGTACAAACATCATCTTTACCTGTTGTGGACTCTGAACAGACACACTCTAATGAATTCAGATCCCCAACTGGTGACCTGAACTCTCGACCGAAACGTGACATAAAACTACCTGCTCGTTTTAAGGACTATATATTATAAATATTTTGTGATGCTTCAAATTTTATTGTCAAATTTAAGTTTTTATTTTATTTGTTACCCTATATTAAAAAAGGGGCATGTCACATAAATTGTAAACACTTCTGTGTTGGCTGCCTAAAAGAAAAAAAAAACAATAAACAAACCACTAGTCACGAGGTGGTACGGTGCCAGCAGAATGTAGTCAGTTAGCCTCTGTCTGTACTAGAACGAAGTTCTAATAAAATGTATCCTGTATATTTAAACTTATAAAAGTTATATTTTATTAAAATAACACCACATTATGACAGGTGGGAGAAAACATGGTGTGTTCTACTATAGTCTTTTCAACTAAAGAACTTTCAAGGTCGAATTCAATGATCAATGAGTCTTTTTAGTTAAGGTTAACTATAGTTGATACGATGTAAAACGGATCGCAATAGAGAATTTATTACCATTTTCGATTTGATGTTTGATTCAAAAACATAGTAATCAGATTAAAATATTTTTTCTTTATAATTAATTTTAGCAATTTGTTTTAATTCATTTAATATTACCAGTAGTTTATTTTATTTAATAATTTGGTCCAGCCCTTGACTTGGAGACAGAATGATAATTTGGCCCCCAAGGAAAGGTTGCCCATGTCTGATTTAAACAATAAAAAATCAGAATAAAAATGTATAACAGAAATTTTGCAGCAGCTGATGAGAGTGGAAAGCCAACTAGCATATGTGATCACCAGGAGCACATATTTGACGTTCAAAATTGCATGTAAATTAATTCTCCCATATTTTTTAAATGATCAGAACTATCAGAAATTGCACAAATTATTGATCAGAAATATCTTGTGTAAGAATTCCGCACTGGTTCTACCGAATTTAGAAGATGAATTTGGAATAATGTCACGTGGTTAAGTGGCACGGAGTTTCAGGTTCGAAAGACTGACAAACTCCTTGTTAACAAAGCAAAAGCAAGTTTCTTAAACTAACAAAATAGGTGATTTACATATAATAAATAGAAATAGTATAGGTAGTGATCGTGAACAGATATCGAATTGAGATATGAACGAGTAAGGTAACCAAAAGTTTGAAATGGAAACGATGCATACAAAGATATATATTATACCTGGAGATCAGAGTTGTTTCAGTCATGAATATGTCGGTAAGTTCATTGTTTTTCATAAGTAGCGTCAATTGCTAAACCTGAATGAAGGGATGATAACATTGTCCTTTTATCAAAAAGGTAACTACCTCTAGGATGCTATGAGTTATAAGTTCCTTCTTCTGCCTGGTTAGCGGGAATCTATATATTATATCCTTCATTCTTCCTCCATCGATATATTTATACACTTAAAGTTATTGTACTTCTCTGTATCCCAAATTCTCACTATCTTCATCTTGGATACCTTGACGTTGGTTCCTCAGACTGGAAAGATGTGACGGGAACCTGGCACTGACCACAGCATTGACTTGACCAGGAACAATGACAAAAGGAACTACGATCCTTTTATAAAAGGCCGACATTGATGATTTAATTGTGACTAATTGATGACTGCATAACAGAGCAGGAACAAGTTGAAAAAGAGAGATTTTTATCGGTTTCTTTGTCCGTTGTTTATGCTAACTTTTCTACCTCTATTCTTCAGTATAAAACTTTGCCAAATGTGACTGGAATTAATTTATTAAATTTTAGACGAATTTTGAATTAAATTACGATCGTTCATATCTCTAATATCGATCAAAGTTAACTTAATACTTGTATAAAAAGGGTGGGTCTCCCAGAACCTCGCACTTGCATAGATCACTATATTTCTATTTAATATTAACTGATACTACACATATTAGTAGTCACCATGTTTATTTGCTAAAAAAAATCTATCTATCCATTTTTGATCTTATTTGTAAATGCCCAATAAATTAATATATTTGAATATAAACATTTACTCATATCTAGATATTTTTATAAATAGAATTGAGTAAAAATAGATATTTTTTAAAAATAAATATGGCAAATCTTGCAACTACCATAAGATACTCAAATAGTGTGAAGAGAATGCAGTGCAACCAGTTTATATATTTTCCATCTTATTTGTGCAGTATCCTATATTTAAATACTTACAAAAATAATAAATATTATGTATAGTTGTGCATATCCACATATTTTTAACAAAAGAAATTGTAAAAATCAGAAAGATAATAATCGACAACAATAACAAAAATTAGCACTTTTAGCAAAAAAAAATGAGAATTAAATGGAAACATTTTCAACCTGTTTAAAGATTATCTTCATTAGATTCAAAAGAAAAGAAAATAAACAAGACAAGTCATGTGACTTGACATTAACCCAATTCCAGGCATTGGAAAGCATTTTGGTTCCGTTTTGTTGACAATAACTTCTGTTTTTGCTCATTGTCGAATTTTCAGGGCTTTAGCTATATAACTTTTGTCATGATGATTTATTTTATATTTAATTTTGGCTTTATGCCAACAGATATTATAATATTATGTTCTAATATCCTTATTGATAATGCTGCAACTTTTGAATCTTTCATTATGTTGTCTTTATGTTTTTTTTAGTCTTCGGGATAAGTTTTTTCTGATAAAACTGATGTAGTTTTTGTCTCTGTTCAGACTGATATTACAGAATGGAATGATATACAGTAAAAACTGACTTCACAACCACCTGTATAAGAAGACCACCTGACCTGATGACCACGATTTTATGGGAACCAAATTTTTTCCCAAAGAAATAATGCTATTTGACCCTCCATAAGACGATCACCTCCCTAACGTGACCACGACCATCATTTTATAGACCAAACATAAAGTGAAACTGTCTATGACGGCCATAACTTTTTAACATCACTACTAATTGACTATCTTTATCGCTTACATCAGTGCCATTTTCTTTAATCTTAAATTTCATTTAAGCCAAACCACACCGTAAAAATTACACCGTATGAATTTTTTCTCATCATTCATATAACAAGAATGACATAGAGCATTGTAATAATGAAGTTATGGTGTCATTTCTACTTTAATGCGATATCTTTTTAATATGCATGTTTCTTAGATTTGTATCTATGATATGATAATAAAATCTCGTATTAAAAACATTAAAAATCATAACTTCAAGGCCTATGGTGAAGTGATATAGGGGAAACAGGGAAAGTGAAAAAAATCAGCCATCAGATCCGGATGTTTGTGTTCTATGCAAGCATATTAATCAAATGCAATGTCATACGAGTGATGCTATCAATTCACTTTGGATGCTGAAACATGGCTAAACCATGAGTTAAAAGGAAAGCTAATCCTTGAATTTAGAATAACGAAGAAAAACGATTGAAGACCATAAGAAATGTCTTTCTGGACGAACATTAGCAGAAAAAATTAACATGGGGAAAACACAGATTCACAAAATATTGTCTCAAAAAGAAATTCTGACTAACTGGAAAAACAATGGAAATCGCAACCTTGCAAAGTCGCTAATTAGAACGAAACGTCAATAATAATAAATTACAAACTAAACCTAAAGTCTAATGACTCTGCAATCCAGAGTTCAGCCTGAGCTCAGGTCTTTACCTAAGTTCTAACATAAATCTAATTAACTACAAAACAATCTAACAAAAGTTAACGTCTAACCGGCAAAACGAAACCGGAAACTTACAACTACAAGTAAGAATGAGTGTTAGATTGAAAACAACAAGATGATGTTAGAACTTACACTACTACTTGGAATGAATTCTCAAACAAGTTAACAAACAAAAAATATAAATTTATTAGACTCAGAAACACTTACAAAAGTGTTAATTAAAGCTTATTTAAACGAAGATAAAGCACAATGAAATAAACAACAAAACTTATTTAATCCAATTCAAAATATGAAACTCCACAAGAAATAAACCTTAAATGCTACTTAAATACTAATACCTCCACCACCGAGACAAACTTCAAATAATTGTCAATCCTTACAAGAACTCAACTGTCACTATCCAACTCTACATTTGATACAGCACCTCAGCTGACTTGTCGATTGTGTCAACCTTTTATACCGAGTGACGTACAATCCCGCACTTCGCTCATTTGCATACTTATACGTAACAAGTTTAAAGTTATTATCTTACAGAGTAATTCATTCATGTCATCTTCTTTACAATTCATTTATATACCGAACAAAACATCGATAGGGATCATTCTTATATTCACATATCGGATCAGTGGTAAAATTAGTTAGATTAGATGATGACGTCATTACCCGGGACAGCTCTTCCAGAGGACGATTTCATAACACGTGATTGCTAACTACGGAGACGGAGAATGTGGAAAGTAAGTTAACTCTTAAACTAAAATATAATACGTTAAATAATAAGAAAATAACGATAAATGATAAAGTACAAAATAAAATAAAATAGGATAGGTCAAAGTTAACTTCCTCACAACCTTAAGCGAATGACACTCTGCAAGAAACATGTTGAAGAATTACAGTAGCATTAACAATAGAAAATAATGAAAAATTGTTGTCTCATTTAAATGACATCAAACATTGCTTTGCTGTAGAAATTATAAAAAATAAAAGTGGAAGTTGACAAAGCACTATTGATAGCTAATTAAACATGTTGCTTTTTGAATAAATGATAAACTGTGTTATAAATTGCAACAAAAACATACTTTTCGATTTTATTAAAGTGTAATCATTTTGTTTTATTTAAACATGCTGTATTATAATTAACCTGTATAAACGACCAGTTTTGATTGGAACTGGAGGTGGTTGTCTTATACAGGTTTTTCTGTAGATACCAGGATTTCTTAGATGATTGAGTGGATATTTATCATTATGAAGAAGATTAAATATTATTAAATTTTTTAAAGGTGATTTTGAAACTAATGATATTTTTGACTTTGTGTTTAAGTTTCATTAATGGGGGAGCTTAATTCAAAGCATGGTAAATAGATAGCTGTTTTGATTGTTGTTCTGTGGAAAATGTTCTATGTTAATATTTAACATGATCCAGAATGTTTTCAGCAATTCTCTCTTTATAATGATTGCAATGAATGAAGATATGTTTGAAAAGATTTCTAAAGATGGCAACTTTAGCTTATAAGATATCAGATGATGAATTTGAAATAAAGAAATAAAGATGAGAGCATAAGTTTGTTTTCTATATGTATATATTGTATTTGGCATTAAAGAATTAAACAGTTTACATAGTATATGTATATAGTATAGGTACAGCTGATGAAGGTCGAATAGTCCAAAAACATTTCTGTCACTATATAATAGCTATAATAAAGCTTTTGTACCCTATCTAAGTGCTAGAAAAAGAATGTATCATTTAAAGGTAGTGTAATTTCGGACATTAAACATATATTATGTTTATCATCATCAGGGGAACATGAATAAGTAGCAATTTATATAGTTGTATATTATTTTTTGCACTTGAAATCAAACTCTTCTACCATTAATGAAGCTTAAATACAAAATTGAAAATATCACTGGTTTCAAAATCATCATTAAAAATTTTAATAACATATTTAATTTTTGTAATAATAAATATCTTTTCAATCCTCTAAGAAATCCCAGTGTCTACACCATTCCATTTCATAACATCAGTCTCAACAGAATGAAAACTACATTGATTTCACCAGAAAAAACATCTCAAAGAATAAAGGAACATAAAGATCGCATAATGAAATGTTCAATAACTACAGCATTACAATAAATAGCATTATAATGAACAATTGTTTATCAATAGTCTGTCCACATGAATAGCTTTGTTGAACAGATGTTAATGATACATCTGTTGACATGAAGCCAAAATTACACAAAAAATTAATCATTGTGACAAATTTTACATAGCTGAAGCCCAGCAAATTCAACATCAGGCAAAAATGGAAGTCAACATACAGAAATCAGAAATAGTTCATTGCCTGGAAATAGTTTAATGCTCACATCATGTGACTTATCTTGTTTATTTTCTTTTTCTTTTAAGTCTAACAGCTGAAGATGATTTTTGAACAGATCAAAAATGTTTCCATTCAGTTCTCATTTTTTCTGCTAAAAGTGCTTTATTTTTGCTGTTGTTGTGTTTTAGTACAGCAGAAGTTATGAATATTTTTTAAGCTAATGATCTTTATTAGAAATAAATATGGTAGCTGGTATGAAAGTACAACAGGAATGCAGAATGTCTGAGTCAATAAATCTTCAAAAAATTTTCCAAGTTTCGACTTTCTTCTAATATAAGTTGACCCTACTTTTCTTCAAAATTTTTCTTCAGAAAAATTTTTCAGCTTATACACAAGTAAATAATATAGATTACATTAATAAAAAATTGTTAATTTGTTTTTGAATTTAAGATGTTATATATATCATTCTTAAGAATTGAATTTGAGGCATTTTAATTGTGAAATTGATTTATCATATTTATATATTCTGTGTTTATTTTTAGTTGGAAGGTCTGTGTGGTGATTTCAATGGTGACAGTGTTGATGACTTCAAGCAACCATCTGGAGATATTCCTGCAACTGATGTAATAGATTTTACAAGTAGCTGGAAAGTACATTTATATTGTCAAAAACCAACATTACTTTCAGATTCATGCAGTTTTCATCCAGAAAGATATGATTGGGCTAATAAAAAATGTGCTGTTTTAAAATCATTGCTTTTTAGTAATTGCCATGAAGAAGTAAATGTCGAACCATTTTATAAGAGGTTAGAAATTTAAAATATTTATGATAAATTAACATTTTTTATCATATTATACTCTTCTAATTATTTTAAATTTATCTTAATTTACAGAATAAAAGAATAGTAAATTATCTTTAATTGTAATAGAATTAATTTTATGGTCATAGACAAAGCCTTAGCATAAAGAGCCAATACATTCAATTTTGAATTGTAATAGAATTAATTTTTAAAAAAAAAAGATTTATCAAAAATATAATAATAAAAAGTTATAATGTAAAACTTCTTACTGTAGACACTAAATAAAAGTAGATGATAAGTCAATCCCAACTGTTTATTAATAATAATTTCTTATTAAAACTATAATTTTTTTACTAAAGAATTTTTATTTTTGATATACTCATTGCTGGTAAACTGATAAAAATATAAATAAAAAAAACAACTTTGATTAACTATTAACTTTATTTTTTTCCTGTTTAGATCTGTTTCTTATTTGTGCTTTTATCAAGAAATTATTAGTCAAAAAATTTGTTTAATTGAATATGAGAATTCTTAAAATTCAAGTTTAATCTAGATTTGATGTTATTGTGATTGTAAAATGAGATTTTAGTGAGAATCATGATGATAAGTAGGAGCTCCTTGAGTTATGAACATTCTAGTTAGAAATATTCATACTTATGAATATAAAATTTTATTTCAAATAAATCCAAACAACTTGCCAAATTTTAACCCTTGAGATACACAACAGAATTTTAAGGCCTGTCAAGTACATCTTGACTCAGGAGCGCAATGGGTTAAAAACTTTTTGCATTATTCAAATAATTCCATGCTGACTTATGTTTACAGTTTATTATGTATGAAGATTGATGCAATAGTTTAGACAATATTATATAATTACACAGCATTATAATAGAACATATTTATGCAATATATTTTAATCTTAGTTTATGAGAATGGAATGTTTCTAATAAATGCTTCTAAATCCAGACTAAGTTACCATTGATTTAAATATAAAAAATTATAATGCATTCCTGAGTCAAAAAATGTCACTTAATTTTTATTGAAATACTACATACCGTAATTATATAAATGATGACAAAATGACATCAATAGTTAGCAATAATTTTCATAATTCAATCTAAAAATGCAGTTTTCTTAATGAAAGTCCATAGTAGATTAATTAGTGAATGGCATGGATTATTAGCATTTTCAGATCATAGTAAGCTGTCGTTCACCACTTGAAGTATGGGGCCTGGAATTGGCTGTGCGTCCAATTCCAGGTCCAATACTTCATCATTTTTAAAAGAGCTACATCCGGCACATCATTTTTGATATTTGAAGACCTATTGGCCAACTCAATCATAGTGTGGGTATTCATAATTAGGGTTGTGAATATATCTCTCTTAAAGAGAATGTTTTTGCTTGGATCTTTTTCTCTTTTTTGTATCATAATGCTCTCTTATGTTCTCTTTTTCTCAATTAAAAATATTTATGAAATGCAATGTGTGGCATCTCAATCAACATGCTGGCAACTTCAGCAACAACATTGAGAAATGGCAGGATAAGGGACAGCCAGACATCACACATTGCAACCATTTTGACTTTACGCTGTTTTTTGTATCAGTGTAAAATAAACTATAGTTTTGTTCAAACATATGTGCTTTCACTCAATTTCAAAGAAGATCAGATATTAAAAGATATGTAATTTATCTCAGGAAGCAGCAGCATAGCTAGAGTTGTGTAGACCTGGTGCAGGATATAAAATGGGTCCCCAGGAAAATTTTATTTTGTTTACAGCTAAAACAATAGTACTTGCACTGATGAATCTAAGAATAAAAATTCATTTTTATTAATAACTTACCTAAAAAAATTTTCTTCTTGCTTTTTGCCTTTGCAAAACGATCAATAATTTCTTTATGTTAATTTTCTTTGCTTGATTCTTTTGGTAAAACATGGGCCCTCTTTCCAGTTTGGGCCCTGGTGCAGTGGCATCACTTGCACCATTGTAACTATGCCACTGCCGGGAAGGGAGTTCAAAAGTTAAAAAATGTTCTTCTTGCTTTTTGCCTTTGAAAAACGATCAATAATTTCTTTGTTAATTTTCTTTGCTTGATTCTTTTGGTAAAACGTGGGCCCTCTTTCTAGTTTGGGCCCTGGTGCAGTGGCACCACTTGCACCATTGTAACTATGCCACTGCCGGGAAGGGAGTTCAAAAGTTAAAAAATGTGTTTTGCATCTTCTGATTTTTCTATCTCTTCATTTCTTGTTCTTTCTCTGACTGAGAGTAGTGTGTAATAATTCCTCTCCATTTTGAACTGACAAATCTCAAAAATTCTTATGTTTATCTGTTATAGTAGTTAGTAAACAATATAAATATAGTTGTATTAGTAGTAGTAAATTTTTCTAAGAAAAATTATATAAATATTATTTTATTTTTATAGCTCTGAATAAAAGAAAATTCATATTTTCTTTTGAATTGAAAGCAAAATATACATATTTTGAATGTGTTGATGACTCTAAACATGATACTTTCTACACAATATATAAGACTAGACTTTTTGTTGGAAACAAAAGAGAATATGATCTGCATCAATATCTTAAAAGAAATATCAGTTATTTTTCCAATCCATGGAAGACTCATGTAAATTAGATTCTTTCCTCATTTCCAAAAATACAAAATTGGATGAGAAAGTGACTGCAAATGAAGCAACCTTATCATTTTATATTTTAAAACACCACATGCCGCATCTAATTGCTCAACAGACTTATTGAAACATATGTTTGAAGATTCTGAGATTGCAAAACATTTGTGATTTTCCAGAACAAAAACAACATTTATTGCAACAAATATTATTGTTCCTTATTGCATCAGTAATGTTACTGATTCTGTATCCAATATTCCTTTCATATTATATTTGTGATTTTCCAGAACAAAAACAACATTTATTGCAACAAATATTGTTCCTTATTGCATCAGTAATGTTACTGATTCTGTATCCAATATTCCTTTCATATTGACGTCTACTGATACAAGTAACCATAGTTTAAAAAAATGTTCCATTTTTCATTAAAAAAATTTTAATAAATTTTTTCAAGCAAAGATCTTTATTATTAATAAAGGTCTTTATGATCTTTATGACCTTTATTATTAGTAAAGGTCTTTGCTTGAAATGATCAATTTGGAAAATTTATTTAAGAAAAAAACACAAACCATATGCAAATTAATAATGGTAATTTTAAAAAATTTAACTTTGTTGCTAAAGCATTATGTTTTTTTCTGATAATTGTAACATAAATTTTGGAAGAGTGAGAAGAGTTGGCACAGAAAATGTATGCAGTTTATTAAACAGGGAGATGCATAAAGATTAATAATGTTCAAAAATTACTCTACCTCTAAACGATGAATTCTTTTACCTTATTCTAGCACTTAGGTAGGCTATAAATATCCCTCTGACCCTCTTCATCTGTATCTATACTAAACAGATATGTTATGTAGACTTTTAACAGTTAAGCATTCTAATAGAACATTGTGGATTCTATAATTTTCATTTAAATTCAAAACAATATACTTTTTTGTTATTGTTAACATTTACACACAATAAATATATATATATATATATATATACATACTTTTTAAGGTTATCAGTGGGGATTAGAAGATGAACATCTACAATTATCATATTATTGTTACTAAACTTAAATCCGATATGAATAAGGTAAGCATAATATGAATAAATGAAAATAAAAATAAGAATAAAAAACATATTAAAATATTAAGTCCAAATATTCTTTATATTGTATGTTGGTATGCTCTTAATGTACGTTAATGTTTATTGTTAAAGTTAATTGTTTTTCTCACACCACTTCCAGGCGTTACTGATAATAGTGGGGTCTAATTGGTTTATTATACAGTGTCCTCTCTTCTTTGTGTCGTATATCTTCGTCACTTCCACTATCCTTCCCTTTTCCGGTTATACTTGTTTTACAATGCGTGCTTCGTCCCATAGTACCTCCACATGGTGGCTAACTGTTCTTCTCTTCCACTATCCTTCCCTTCTCCGGTTATACTTGTTTTACAATGCTTGCTTCGTCCCATACTACCTCCACATGGTGGCTAACTGTTCTGCATGCAAGAGCTGTGTTACACTTGGCTTCAGTAACATCTTCTTTATGTTCAGTTATTTTTTTGCTGATGTTTCTGGCCGTGTAGCCTATATAATTCTCATATGTTCCCGTATCATGGTTTTTGACGGGTATTCGGTTATCACTATTCTTTCTTAGGTGTGGTATCTCATCTTTGTCATTGCGTAATGTGTTAAATAGAGTATTTCTCCTTTGGAAAATTAATTCTGTGTTCGTGTATTTTTCAATTTTGTTTTTTGTTTTTAATATCAGTTGTGACATCCTTACTGCTCTGTACTTACTATTATCATTATTTTCTACTATTATTCTTTCATTTATGCTTCTTCTGTTATTTTTGACAATCTTTTGCAAGTTATTTATCATTTTTCTAGTATAGCCGTGTAGTTTTGCTTTTCTTACTACCCACTCAAATTCGGTTTTCTTTTTCTGTTCAGTGCTACAATGTGTTTCAATTCTTTTTAATAGCGTTCTAAACACTGCTGTTTTGTGGGACTATGGTTCGTCAGAGCTCCTAGGTATGAATATTGGGACATAGGTGTCTTTCCTGTATACCAATGTTTCATAGTTGCCATTTTGTATCTCTATCTGCACATCTAGATAGTTGATATTTGTTGTGCTCTTCCTTTCACATTTTAAGTTTAACCCAGGCTTTCATCTGTTAATTCATTTTCTAATTTTAGTTCGTCTATTCTACTTCTCCTGTTACAAAAATGTCAACAACATAGCATCTGTATATGTGTATTTTATTACTTAATTGCTGCATTATCATTTTCTCTCTTTTTCTCACCACTAATTCTGCTAAGACAGCAGCTAAAGGACTTCCAATTGGTACTCCTTTCTGTTGTACATAGTAACATTGATTGAATAGAAAATATGATTTATGTGTTACTAGGTGGCAGATGTCTCTAAGGAGTTTTGGGTCCTTGTTTTCATTCGGTAGTTGTTCCATTAACATG
>AYEL01080812.1:0-10910 GCA_000484575.1 Olivierus martensii
TATTTATTTATTTATTTTAGGGAAAGATGGCTTCCTTATTTTTTAATAAATGTAAGTCTTATTTATTTAATAAATTAATTTTTAACTTTTGTAATCTTTGTAATTTTTAATCTTGACTTGTTAATATTATAATTGTATAAATTTTAAGAATATTATAATTAATTTTAATAAAAAATTTTTCTACAGTATTTTACTAACATTTTATAATTTGATAAAATTAGTTTATTATTGTTCGTAATAAGTTTATCAGAAAGTTTTGGTTAAGATAGTGATTTCCAAAATTTGTGTCTGCAACCCCCTTTTTTCATAAAAAATTGGTACGTCCCTCATTTTCATAACAGTCTAATTTTATAAATTCTTTCTACTTACAATTAAATATTATAAAACAATATACCATATTTTGTATAAATAAAGTTCTTATACATAATAAGAACATACTATCTAATATAAAGGTAAGTTCTTATGCATAAAAATATATGTTTATTATGGTGTAATAATTTTTAATACTATTAAACAAATCTTACAAAAAAAATGAAAAACAGAATACATGTTTAATACAACATAATATTTAATTAATGTGATGGGTGGGCTTATTTTTCAGCACAAATTCTCTAAAATTGGGCTGTCATTGAGGATACTCTACTCATGATTATTTTTCAATCACTAAACAAGATTAATATTTTGTCTTTAAAACAATTACAGCAGAAAGTTTCTGGGTACATAGTTATATGTACTGTATTTATAATCCTTTTGCTGATTCATTGTTTTTAGACACCAATTTTGTTTGTCTCAAAAATGATGTTTCTGTTCTTGTGTGTCCCCCTCGCAATATGCTAGCATCCCCCTAATGAGGTGCACTCCACAGTTTGGAAAACAGTGAATTAAGATATTCCTAAAATCAGTGTTAATGATTGAAGTATCATTTGAATGTATTTTTTTGTTACTGTAATCTCTTGTATAATATGAAATCTCTGTGTTCTTTATATTCAGAATTCAAATTATTAGTGTTGTAAAATTTAAAATATTGTATTAAAAAGAATTGATTTATTTGAAATTTGAAAATTATATTAAACATATATATGACTGTCTTCTAATTGATGGAGAGTTGATAAATTTGATGATAATATAATTCTTTAAAAAATGTATATATATTGGTTATCAAAATTTTTGTTTTACTCCATAAAATATGACATAATTGCAAAACTAAATAACTTTGATATGCCTAACCACGTCCTCCCTAGGAGAGAATGAACTTTGATATGTTTCTTTAATTAAAATTATCTGCATGCAATGATACCATTCTTAATAAAATTCAATATCATTTTTATTACTTTTTTGTATTTTTGTAGCTTGTTTTATGTTGTATTTAGAACTATTCAAAATTAAAGATAATCATTATTTCATTAACTATTCAACATAAAATGGGATGACTCATGTTTACTTATAATTAATTTATATGTGAAGATTGATAAAGCAATAATTTTGGTCACCACAACTATTTATTTTTGTTTAAATATTTTATTCCATTTATAAAATGTGTTCTGTTATTTCTTTAAACAAGCTAATTTTTTTTTCTTTGTTCAAAGAATTGTATTTTGTCTTAAGGTTATCATGATATATTTTACACAGTTCAGTTTAATCATGTATTCAACTTATTTATATTCATCCAGTTGAGAAAATCTTAAAAAGACAACACACAGAAACTTTCTGTTAAGTGTTTCTCTATGTTAAATTTTTAATTCTCAAAATATCCTTTTTATATTTTAAATCCTCTATTAGAAAAATGTATTGGCACTGCAATTTTTATTCATGCATGCATAGAAATTATATATTATGGGTGTGTTGGTGGGTGTGTGTGTGTGAGTGGGTGTATTGGTGGGTGTGTGGGTATGTGTGATGTGTGTGTATGTGTACATATATTAACATATTAAATAATTACATAGATTTATGATAGAAAATGCTTCACAGATCTATGTCGAAAAATTTTTGTGTTGTAATATTTACATCATTTTACTAAAATAATTTTAAAAATTTTTTATGAATATATAATTTTCAAAATTTGAAAATTACATATTCATATTTGCCAAAATTAAAAACTTTGATGTTCAATTTAAAAAAATTTTTAAAATTTTATATTTTAATATAATATAATTTAATATTTTTTTTTAAAACTATTTATTTTTAATAATAATCTGTTGTTTTCAATTATTTTCAGTTGGAGTGAACGTATTTTATTTGTGTATAGCTATATATTTATATGGAGATTTGGCTATTTATGCTGCAGCAGTATCAGTATCTCTGAGAGATGTTACTTGGTAAAATATTATTCCATAATTTTTAAGTAATGAATAAATTAGTTTTGTAATTTATATTTACAGTCAATTCCTATTTATGTTTGGAAAACATCACGTAAATTAAAACACATAAAAATTAATTTCTCCTAGGAATCAATGACAATCATTGTTAATAAGTTTTATCTTGTTGGTAAAACTTAGATCATTACATTTCATATCCGTCTTTTCTACTGTATAAATTCATATTATATTATTTTTGTTGTTAACTTCTCTGCAGTGTTTTTTTATAATACAAAGAACAATAAGCAATATGATTATTGTCAGAAAATATACTTTAATATAACCTTACTAGGGGAATATTTACAAATCAGATATCCTAAGCCAGTTATACGATACCTAAGATCAACAATAATATACTAAAACCTAAATAAATCAAGTAATATGAAGCTTCAATAATGTAAACTAAGATGTTGTTTTCTATAAACACACTAGTTAATGCTATATATCTGAAAAAATTACAAAAAATGTTTTATGTAAAGTTGAATTTTTATAAGTTGTATATTTTGTAAGTCGGGCTGTGTGTGTGTTTATACACAACAGTAAACATAAATTTTTATAACTATTTTTATTTAAGTTATAAAATTTTCATCAAGTATTTGCCTTTACATACCCAAAATTGTTAAAAGCTTTTATTCTGATAAATTATTTGTGAAAATAAATCATATAAACTTGAGGTTTTCAATAATTATAAATATTGAAAATATTAAAAATGACTTTTATTATAATAATTGCTTTTCTTAAAATAATGAATACAAAATAATTTATTTATTTAAAAGATTACATTGTTTAGGCTTATAATTTACTATAATTTTATTAATGGAAAATTTGATTTTCGCCCATATGCATTGCTTACGACTTTTATTGCATGTAATTTCTTGCACTTGAGTTCCAAAAATCTGATAAAGAAAAATACTTTGTGCATAGTTAAGATATAAATATCTTTACAGCCATGAGAACTTAAGCAAGTAACTTGTTCTAAATATATACAAACAAGTTACTCGTTATTGACCAAATCGTTCTATAACCAAGTTGTGAGAATGGAACTCTGTCATTAAGTCAGGAGTATCTGTATTTGTTTTATTTATTGTATTAAAATACTTAAAAGTGATAAATAATTTTTAAAAACATAAATAAAGTTTTTAGGGCAAGGAGAATGGGTCCTCTGAAGTGTGTGACTGTATTTAACTGCATAGTTGTACATAATCAGATATCAAGTTGGGGGATTGTGATCTATATAAGAGAGTAGGTCGCTGAATACTTAGTATAGTAAAGTAGTTCACATAGTAAAAAAGGTTGAACACCACTGCTATATAGCTTTGAATTTTATGTACAATTTCATAAAAATTTATCTTTCTGACTATTTAAGATACTAAAGGTTCACCAAGACTGCACAAAATATACACAAAAGTAAAAAAGCCCTTTAGCAGTCAAAAACTTTATTCAGAAATGTTTTCAATGCACTTGTATCTTTCTGAATAAAGTTTTTGATTGCTAAAGAGCTTTGTTTTTTACTTTTATTTAATATACCTCCTAAATAATTTAAAAGATTTTTACTTATAATGTCATCATAAAAAATAATTATATGTTTAATTGAAATAATAGATCACTGATTCAAATGAAGTGTGATTTTATTTTGGTCATTTTTATCTAAATATTCCTGTTAATATATAATATTTATCTTCTAGTAATTATGTGCCACAAGGAAATGCTTGTAATATATCATACGATGATACAGATCTTTGCTGGATTTCTGTTGATTACATATCTCGCAAAGATGCCTATAGAATATATGTTGTAAGTACATTATTTTTATACACTATGTATTCTATTTTCAGTTTATTTAAATAATAATTTTCAATAAATTTTATACAATATAATGATTTTGTCCACATATAAAGATGGAAATATTTTATATTGGGTAATATTGTAACAATTGTAAAATTGTGTGCTCAGATTTACTAAAATAAATTTTCTAAGTAATTTAAAAATAAGGGAATTTTCAGTTAATGAATTATTACTTTTCTTCTTATAAATCCATAAAATTAAAATACTGTAATATCAACTAGACTTTTATTTAGGTCTAGATAATGTTGAGTTCAATAATTTGATATCAGTAATGTATATTTAGTTGACTAGAACTTAATATAAAATGAAATTATCTAATCAATATCTTTTATAGTTATTATTATACGATTGATTATATAATAAATTATGTTGGCAAATTTCATTTTTATTTTTTAAATTTAAAACTGCAATAAGAATAATAAATAAAATTTAAAATAAATACATAAAAAATAAAATAATTTGTGGCTTCATTATAAGGCTAATATAATTGCATGAGAAAAATTATTTTAATGAATTATAATTAATTTTAATAGGGTATATTCTTATGCTTATTGGGTCCATTTGCATTTTTTAATGTACAGAAAACTAAATATCTTCAAGTGATGACATCTGTTATGAGATGGTTAGGTAAGTAACTTTTATTATAAAATATACTATGACTTTTAGAAATTTCTTGTTTAACAATTAATAATAATAAAATTTCATGTTAAACAGCAGATCTTTCAGCAATTTGAACCACCATTGTTATAAGTTGTAAGTTCTTTATACACTCTATCCCCAACTTACATGATTTCAATACATAAATTTTGGAATTTATGTTATTGATCAATTTAAACCTATTTCAATTTACATTATTGAAATTTCAGAGTTATATTAGTTGTTAGCAATTGTTTTTCTTGTGAACTTGTCAGCCAGATAGCCATGTGATAAAGCAATTGCTTATAACTTTCAAGGATGGCCTTGTTAACCCATCCTTTAGCTTTCCAGTTGACTTTATCACAGGTGTTGGCTATCACATGTTGTTATTAAAAATTATCTCATCCTCTATTTTATGTTATTTTTCATTATTTATATATTCTTTCACATAACAGTATACTATACCTATATAGTATTAAAAAAGATTTTTATTCTGAACACACAATACTCTATAATAAGTTCTTATTAAAATCGATTTTCAAAATAGACCATCGTACATGCAAAATTTCTCCATTTGTGGCGTCACTTACGGCTTTGGTATTGCTTAGGCTTAGCATCTAGCTGTTACATAGTTTTGCTCTCAGCTTGTATTTGTCTTTTTATTTTTCTGCATAATTAAGCTGGTTCATTATGGACTTTAGCAAGTTAACTGTTTCTGAGCTTAAGAAACAATTAAAAGATATTGGAGCAAAAAGAATTGGGACAAAAGTCAAGTTAATTGAAAGTTAAGTGAACTACATTGTAAGCATGTGTCATGAGTAGACTGAATGTATTAAAGATCCTTCATAATAAAAAATTATTTCTTGAGATCTTACAGCAGGATCATAATACTGTAATGTAACCCTTTATTGACCCTTATTATTTTTATTTACATAACGATTTTGTGCTTTTTTTGTGGAAAGTATTTCTCAATTGGGCCATTATTTTATTCATATCCATATTTATAAAAGAAAATCACAAATATCAATGTCATAATCTTTCATGCTTTTAGGAAAATTGATATTTAATGCATGCTGCCATTAGTCATCAAGAATGCTTATGATGTATCAGACACTTGTCATACTAACCTTTTAAATTTGTTTACAGTGCTGTTAACTTTTCTATAATATTAATGTAATGCTCTAATAGTATATTTTAAATATGCTCATAATTGCTGCTTTATTTTTTACATTTAATTTGTATTAAATTTCAGACTTTCTGCATAGCAAAAACATGATCTCGTACGCAGTTTAGTTGTGTCAAAACATGAGAGCATCTCATCTCGTTTTCATCACCTGAACAATTTTCATTAACATTAAAAATAATAATCGTAACTAGCCTGTTGTTTTCAATGGAGTGTAATTGGTATCGCGAGAATGCAAGTGCAAACTTTGGTATGCTTTAATACTGTTTTTCCAGTTTTAATAGCGATACTCCAGGTTTTTTTACATTACTATCTTCAGGGAATGAATGAAACTGAAGTCCTTTATCGTTTTTAGGTTGTTATTACATTGAGGAACGCAGCAATTATACGGCATGAGTGTTTCTCTATGATGACAGCTGACTTCTAAGCCTAACTGATACCAAAGACGGAGGTGCTGCCGCCTACAGTGTTGATGGTCTATAGGGAACACACAATTCTGGATGGATTATTTCTGTATGTATCCCCATGATTCCTTTTCATATTATAGCATCTTGGAGATATTGTTTAGTACAAATATTGAATGACAAAATTTTTATGCTGAACTTATTTAAAAAAAATACAACTTAGATTTCTATAAAATTTGAAATGTATTAAAAATTAATTTCCATAAAAGCTACAAAAATAAACTAACTTTCAGATTTTTGTTAATGCCCATCATCAGAAGAATGAATACAATAGCCAACATTGATTATCATCTACATTCATTACTTTTTTATAATTAAAAAGTATTAAATCTTTATTAATAAAGTTTATTTAATAAATATTTTTACAATCCACAATATACACAGTAGTAAATTTTAAAATAACCAAAAACAGTATATATCGATACATGTACTCCCACATATTGCACTGTTAAACTTTGTAAGATGTATTATTCATTATTATATAGAAATTGTTTAATTTTTGGAGTTATATTCATTCCAGTCTTTCATTATTGTGTTTATTAGTTCATACTAGTTCACCTGCCAATAGCATTAGCCCATCAACAATTTATTCATTTGGAACCAACCAAAAAAATTATGCAAATAAAGAAAAATTCCCCAATAGCAGAAAAAAGTCTAATTTTTATAATTTATTAATTATAGAAATGAAACAATTATTTCTATAATTAATTAAAAAAATTTAAATATAATATTGTATAATGACTACAAAAATGATATTAAAACTAGATGAGAAATTTTAGATAGAATGAAATTTGTAAAGCCAGATCTATTATGTTAAAAATATTTTAAATCAAAGTTTTCCATTTTTGAAAAAATATAGTATAAAATGCATTTATCTGTTTAACTTTTATTGTTTTTACATTCTCATTGTTTCATACTGACTAGGTTTTTTGATACTAAACAAAACTCCTCTAGTAGAAAGACCATTCATTCATCCCTCTGGTGTAGAGAGTATATATACACACATCCCTCTACTTGCATAAATTGAAAGATTAAAAATTTATGAATTTACTTTTTTCAAAAAAGCTTTAAAGACATTATTTATGTTTTCATCCACTAAAAAGTTTAATTAAATTTAAAGAAAATTATGTGAACAAATTCAGGAAGGGACTGCCTGCAGTATAATACTATAAATGTTTATTTAAATATTTCTTATTTAAGTAAAAAAATTCTTAATAAATGTATTTACATTTTTATAAATAATATATTATAAAGCAATTTTTATAATATAATCCAAATATGGTAGATAGATTTCAAGATCATGTAATAATTTAATGTTTTCCTTTTAGTTGAAAACAATTGATCCTTTATCCCATTGATTCTTATGGAAAATTAATTTTTGACTTATATGACTGTTTTCCAGATCAATTAGTAACTTAAATCAGGGAATGAATATTTGAAACTGACCAGGGGAGTGCCAACCATGGCCCCCTCTGATTTTGCCAATTTTTTCATATTTTGTAGTACAACCCTCCCACAAAACCATGGTGAAGTAATACGACGCACCTCTCAAGCATTTCCGAAAAAAATAGGTTTAAAGTTTCTATATTCTTTATATACTGAGTCATATCACCCCAGCATCGAATGCTGTGGTAGCGCAATGTGTTTGGCGTGTGATTGATGTCATGAACGATAGAAAGGATGTGGGTTCAAATCGCTACTGATAATTTTTTTTTATTCTTTTTTTTTATCGAAAATGAAGTGGAATATTGTATAATGTATTTTATTAATGAGAATTTATTTTTTTTATAATTATTTTATTTGCCATACTCTTTAAACATTTCCATCACAAATATAAAATACACATATAAAGGAATGTAATTAAACATTTTACACAAAATATTTATTTTAATTAATACAAATTATATTATTATTCGTCGTCAGGATCCACCTCCATCTCTATGGTTGATGTGCATCTATTCGGATGATACTCATCATAAAAGCATCCAAAACATAATATTTTTTGACAATGTGCGCATTTTATGAACCCTATATTTTTACAAGCACACTGTGTTTGCATTATTGAGGTAGGGAAACATATTTCATTGACATTTAAAAATAAAGGTCTCTCTTCAATTAATTTTGACGCGAACCATGCATATAAAATCATCGGTTTAAATATTGAGGCATTTAATTGGTGTAATAACAACGAATGTATTTTTATCGCGTCTTCTCTAGTACTAATTTCCTGTTGTTCTCTTAATAAAGTGGAACAATTTTGCAAGCGTTTAATGAAAATCTTGACTTGCCGATAAAAATACACATCACACGGTTGACAAAGGGGGGTACATTTAGGTGGAATGACCTTAACAGTACATGATGCTCTACCATTTTCATCTTCAAAAATCTCATCGTATAATGTTGTGTCAGTTTGTCCTCCCCAAGAATCAATCAGTAACAGAAATTTGTTTTTTTCTACGTAAGGAGACAGACAATATTTCAAATAATTTGTATATATTTGCTTTGTTAATTTCCCTGACTTTGAGCATGTAACAAAAACATTTTTATAATTGCTCATTAATGTATCAATTTTTTTTTAACTATAGGACCAAATTTTCCTGTCAGTTCCTGCATACACAAAAAAACGACAGGTAATAATTTACCTGATGCAGTTAGAGTATACTGTGCTGTATAGGAATGTGTTATATCATGCAAGCTTTTCTTTCTGACAAGGATGGATTTTGAGCCTTGTGGAGCGAGAGATCTATTATATGGTATCTGATATTGGCAGCCCATTTGATCTGTATTAATAACGAAATTGAAATCAAAATCGGACATAATTTCCTTTGTTTGCATTTGAAATTGTTCAGCTGCCTCCAAAATTTCATCCATTGATGCAAGTTCTTTGCTACTGATAAATCTTATTCTGTTGACGAGGCTGAATATGGGCTGAAGGACTTCAGCGGCGAAATAAGCACGGTATACAATATCTATACTAATCAAGCAAGATTCTCTTTCAATTGTCGAATTTTTGCGTTGCGTCATATCAGGCAGCGCAGCGTCGCCTATTTGATTACAGTATATAGATGCAGGTTGGAGTTGGTGGCGTGACATGCTTGATCGCTTTGGGATAAGATAAAATTTTACCTGGTGTTGTATTAAATGAATTATTGTAAAATTTCCTTCCTGGTCTTCAGGAGACGTTCAATAACAAGTGGTGCGTTATTCTATGGGCAAAAAAAGCAATTGCCTGAGGCCTCCATGAACAGCGGGCCCCAAATCAATATTCTATAAGCTCATTTATGTAGTAAAAAAATCGGAAATTAAATTTCTATCCCATATCTGGGATCCTAAATTGCAGATGTGACGTAGGCATAGGGCAACATATGAATTATAAACACACTAGCGCAGGGCAGACGCATTGTCATGTATAGATCAGTCCTATGCAATGCTCCTATTTCATAATATATTTTCTTTGGGACCTTAGAATGTCATTCTGCCCCTTATTCTGTTGACGAGGCTGAATATGGGCTGAAGGACTTCAGCGGCGAAATAAGCACGGTATACAATATCTATACTAATCAACAATAACCAGAGCATATGTATAATTGAATTTTATTGTTTTTATATCAAAATAGAAACCATCCCCATAGAACGGGCTATTATAGTTGTCAATCTTAAAATCCTATATCCCATTACACATGGTTAGATTATACTGGAGCAGGGTTGCCGAGAGGGGGTGAAATCCAGGGCCGTGCGGTGCTATGAGGCAGAGAGGCGGCACAGAAAAAAATATTAATGACGGATTGTAATTTGGAAGGAAAATGTAACCAGACAAGTGTTTTACAGTTTTCACATATACACTATAGTTTTTGAGAAAAATGCCTGGTCCATAGAAACGTGGACACCCTGTATATATATGTGATATTAAAAAGATATTATAAAAATTATTTTTAAATATTCTTTGCATTCTTCCTAAGTATTTTGATAGCTGGCCAGCCTATTGTATAATTTTAATGTTGTTTTTATCAGATACTGTAAGGAAATTATTAATGATGAATATATTCTGTATATTTTAAAATATGGATTAACAATTATACAATACAAACTTCAAGGGAATTATAATCCAAATAAATCCAAACAACTTGCCAAATTTAACCCTTGAGATACACAACAGAATTTTAAACCGAAATAAATTTAGATAAACTATAGAAATTACTAAGCCAACGAGTGGCGCCATCTATTAATTATAAATTAAACAGGAATTTTGACTAATTTACCTGAAGAAGAAAAAATCTGCCTCAGCCCGGGATCGAACCGGGGACCTTTGGGCTAACGTCCCAACGTCATACCGCTAGACCACCGAGGCCAACAAGCAGATTGATTCTTCAGGCAGTTATATTAATTTGGAACCGACATCGGACTTCACCGATAGATCTATTCCTGACC